>JAWWMK010017259.1:0-19967 GCA_035047105.1 Galeopsomyia nigrocyanea | reverse complement strand
GTAACAAGTGTGCCAAGTTTGAAAAAAATCGACGATATCAATGTTTCAGAGTGATTGAAATAGCCAAGAATTACCCAGTAGAAAAAAAAAACAAAATTTGGGTTTCAACGTATTTTTTGACGTAGAATTCGAATTTGAAGTCCGATTAACGTTATCATTTTTCATAAAATTCCAAAAACCGTAGAAACTTTCCTACTTTTTCGATAATTTTTTTAACTTCCACGAGCGAAAAAAGGGTGTCACAAGCATTTTTTTGGATGAGCCCAATTTTTTTCGATTCCTTGTGTACTATAGAATGATATCCTGAAGGAATTAGGAGCGTCAAGTCAGTTTGACATTTTTTTAAGAACTGGTGCCGAATTAATCGAGTTTTTTTTTTGCGGAATTTGTCATATATACGCGCGTTACTGATTCTCTTTCACAATTTCCTTCTTCTTTTTAGTAAGCAGATAAAATCGTAAATAAATAGCATCGTCATAGTTTAGTTTTAACTCGACAGTGTCATTGTTTACGGGATTTTCTAAACAATGTTTAAAAAATGTGTTAAAATAATAAGCAGTCAGTAATGTCAGTATTATGCAATCCCTTATTTTTTCTTATCAAATATATTCAGTTCAGGTATTGAAGCTGAAAGAAAATTTGATAAAACGTTTCCTTATGTTTTCAGGGTCGCTGTTTAAAATGCTATGCAGTCAATATTGTTTTTGCGCACAAGAAAATTCATTGTATCCGCATTCATTACGAAAAATACTTTTAAAAAAAGTAAAACATTAGCGACTTTTTTTGGTCTTGCATAAAAAAAAAATCCCATTTGTAAGACAAACACAAACGCTATAAACTACTTATATTTAAAATATATTGCACGTAAACATATTTGATATTCAAAAAAAATATGAATAAATATATGTATAAATTGAATATTTTTGCTATTATTCGTGCAGCTCACATGCAAAATTATTATTTAGCTTTTGGTAGTTTTTGAGTTCGTTGATATCGGATCTGGTATGAGATTTGCAAAATTAATTTATCTAAATCAATTTTTCAACAAATAAATGTAACAGTCGTTTTTTAGACGCACATATACACCTGTTATAGAGTAGAGATAAATGAAGCCACTTTGCGCGATACGGTAAATAAAATAATATGTCCGTAATTTAGGGGACGTAATGACACTGTGTTGCATTCATTAAGTATTCATGAAAAAATATAGAAAATTGTAAAAAAAAGTAGCACCGATAATGTTGTTTTACGACACTGAGATCAGCCGTTGACCGAAAAAATGCATTGTTTGTATATCAATGTTCTACAACAAAAAAACACAATGGCATTCATCTAGGTTAGATGCAGGTTATTTATCAATGAAAATGTAATTTCTATAATATGTAATAGCAATCACTAATTGTACAAAACACTCAGCAAATGATTAAATGAATAAATTATATACTCCGAGTCTTACCGAAAATGAAGTTTATCACAGGTTCAGACAAGAATTTTGCTGTAAAAAATGTCGGTAAAACAGCGAGCTTCACAAATGTGGTACTATGCACGTTGAAATATACCCTATGGCGATCGACCGGACAACAAGACTCCGTGGCGCAACGGTAGCGCGTCTGACTCCAGATCAGAAGGTTGCGTGTTCAAATCACGTCGGGGTCACATTGTTCTTTTTTTTTTTTTTAAATTCGCTTTTTCTGCTGTTCAACGAGAAACTTAGACATCCCCGATCTCAGTCGTATATTGACTTCTAAGATATACTCTCTCGTGTTCGAGTAATAGGTGTTGCACGCACGCGTGTTCCCGGCTATTTGACAACAGGGTTTGTTGATATTTTACGTTTGCCTATTTGTTTAACGTTGGAATTTGTGAAAGACACGTTGTTAGTTCTATGTTATACGTGCTAGTTGTTTTTGTTACATTCTCTTTCATCAGTTGAGGTGTCCATTGTCCATGGAATTTTCAATAAACAAATTTGAAAACATAACCTTACTTTTTAAAAGAAAACTCGCTAAATGAGGTGTTTTTCTTTGTAGATTTTATGAAAAAACACTGCATATAAATGGGTAAACCAGAAGATTCTGATTCCAAAAACTCAAGGAACAACAGCAACACAGCTGTTGATCAAAATACAGCTAAAGACATGGATGTGTATAAGGTTTCTTTAATTTACATTTACATTTTGTAAAAAGTATGTTTGTAGATTTTTAATGCCACTTGTTATTACAGACTATAATCCTGTTTGAAGAAGAAGAGGCAATAAAAAGGTCATCAGAAGGAGATGCACAAAAATTCTATGAGACTTGTAACGTCATTCGCAAGAATATGGCTCTAATCACAAAAGCCAAAACAGGATCTGATGCTAATGTAAGTTTTATGCACTCACATTAATTTTGTATTATATTAATGGCATATTTTGATTGTAGGCAAAAGATCAAATAAAAGAACTGCAGATAGAAACAGCATTGGCATTCATGGAGTTGAAAAAACTCAATCGAATGGAAAAATTCAGAACAAAGCATGCCCGAGATTCTCTAACCACAGCAAAAGCCAATGTAGATAACCGACATTTGCAATTACAAAATTTAATATATGAAGTAATACATTTGAAAAAAGAAGTTATGAAATGTCTGCAATTCAAGTAAGACATCATATTTGTACAGATGTTGACTTATTTTTGTTTATTTTCAAATAATTCTTTACTCATTTCAGATCCAAAGATGAAAAGATTCAATTAGTTTCTGAACAGGACTTTTACAAAGATGCTCCAGAATCAGTTACAAGACGCGTAAGTTTGTGTTTGTTTTTAGTCAGCGATATTTCAAGTTAAAAATTAAGAAAGGTTTAAAAATTGACATAAAAATTGGTTATAGGATGTTACATTGAATAACCCTCATCAAAGAAGATTAGCTAGACTCGAGTGGGAATTGACACAAAGGAAGCAATTAGCAACCTTGTGCGATAATCTTAGTGAAACTAAAAAGAGTGTTGCAACAAGTATTGAATCTAAACAATCTCGTTTAGATAATTTAGCTCCTCAGTTGCGTGGAATTTTAGAGGTAAAACCATCATAGCTAAAATAATTATGAATTTGTAAATTAACAATGTACCAAAAATTTTAGGCAAGTAAACCACTACAAGAGAGTCTTGGACTACCATTAGATAAAATCAAGTTGGAACACGAGAAAGCTGCTTTACTTTCACCATCTTTGTACATTCTCTATGCAAAGGCATCTGCATTCAGAGATGCTTGTGGTAAATAACCGATTTTTAAATTACTTGTGTAAACATAAAACTCACAAAACTTGTAATTTCAATTTGATGCTTTTCCAGATTCTACACTAATGGTGTCCGTTGAAGGTGATGAAGATGAAGCAAAGCGAGTTTCCAATCAAGACGGTGGTCAAGAATCAGATTCTGATAATGAAAATCAATCAGAAAATCAGCCAGAAGAACCTCCTGTACACAAGAAGAGACATCACAGAATATCAAAAGAAGCGAGACAAGAAGAAAAGAAAGTTCGATTACTCCAAAAGCATCCTCTCAGCGTGAAAATCATTGTTTCATTTAAAAGTTAGAGTTACTTCTAAAATATTTTTTCTTATCGCAAATCACATCATTATATTATGTTATCGTTTTTTAGATGATACAAAACTCAAGTTGCAGTTTTACTATTTGACTGTATTAAAAGTGATCACCGTAGAGTCAGATTTGCTCACAGTAAATCTCGGCGGTATAAGTGTCGGGTAAGAATTTCTAGAAGTTGTGATTGATATAATATCAACTATCAAAGTTAAAGATAACAATAATATTATATCGTTTATTTTAATTACAGTGACATGTTGATGTCCGAATCCGTTCTGCTCGAGTTATATCCTGGAGATACCGGATTGGACAGTCCAAATCCTGCAAATACCTATCAGTTAGCCAGGCACAAGCTTGGCTCATTTTTATCATTGAATCTAGGCACTCCATACAGATGGGCACAAAGGATGGCAGGCTTACATTTCGTACCCATCGACGCTCGAGAACAAAAAGTATAAATTTTAAACCTCATCTCGATGTTATTTCTAATGAAAACTTTTATTAAATACGAGTACTTTAGTCTGTTATCCAGAACAATGCGCAGGACAGCGTTGAAAGTGTACTGAGAGAAATAAAAAAACGAGTTAAGGCAAGATTAGACTTGTGCGCGGAAATACGCCAACTAGAAACAGGAAGTATGCCCGTCATTTCGGGTTCAGCAGATCCGGTACCCCAAAAAGTATGTGCCATTCTCCACAAGTTCGTTATCTCGTCGTGGAAGAATTATTGCAGCACGTTTCGACGTCCTGAATCGTCCCAACAAGATTTCATTTCGTCTTCGGACATCTTTTACGAAGCAGTTTTACGACGAGGCAACCGTACGTATAAAATTTATCTTTCTCATTTCCGAGTATCACAATGCTTATGCCATTATTTCTTTTGTAGACGAACTAACCGCTTACATCGCAATCAAACCTGACTACCCGAAAGTAAGCTCGATCTTTCGCATAAAATTCCACGACAATCTGCCAGCAGGTGTGGATGTGTTGCGTGATATGGAGCGTGAAGTGAACGTTATGTGGGAGAAACCACCAACTTTATCTGCACAACTTCAACGGTTAAGATCGTGCTTTGACATCTATCTGGAAACCGAGGATTTGGCTCCTCGTGAGAAAATCTTTTTCCATCCAGTGCGTGGCAGGACGCGATCAAGACCCTACAAGTATGTCGAGCTCGGCGCTGGAATATTCACTCACCGCTAAAAAAAAGAAAAAAACGATTCGCGTTTTCACGTTCATTTTTATTTTTATTTTTAAGTGTAGTACGATTTTACAATCAATTATATAGGGAGTCCAGATTTTTACAAGTATGTGCATGCGATTGAAAAAAAAAATTTTCATTGCATTCTCAAGCATTTTTTTTTATTGAATCAATTTTGAAAGTTACGTTTCTTTTTCGTGATGAACTGTTCACGCCATGCATACATTTCACAGATCTATTACAAAAGTATAAAAAAGTATCAGACTAATTTCTTTTTTCATCATGTGTACACCATTCTGCTTTGGCATATTTTTATTTGGCTGGAAAGTCTATTTAAATACTGTATGCTGAAAAACATTGAATACAATGACTTAGAAAATAGGAAACAAGAACTTTTTTTTATTGAAAATGATAATGTCACAGTACCTACCTAATTAAGCACGCATTCGTGGTCGAATCGTTGGCATTCGCGAAACAGATGTTAAGTAAGTACGCAAAGAATGTTTCAATCTATTATTTTCTTCGAGAAGATTATTTCGTTCTTGTCTCAATAAGCTATTCTCTTCTTTCAGACAGTATAAGTGGTCCCTGAAACCTTCAATTTTTTTGAATAATCCACAAGGTTCGTCAACTGGTTTCATCAACTCGCGCGACACTTCTAAGTTCTTGATGGAATATCTTTTCACATTTAGTGCTTCGGGTTCCATATCGGAACATAATTTCATCATTTTTTGAAGTTCATTGCCCTTATTTAAAATCCTCTCTAAATCCTGTAACAGATAAAACAAAAGGTTGTTTGAAAATTTTTACTTTACGACAGTTTATGAAATAAAATGTTGTGTATAATATACCTTAATAGCTTCGCTGCTGAACACGCTCAACCTTTTTAGCTGCACAGTATCCAAAGTTTCCATCATTTTCATTTCTTGTCTCAATTTGCAAACGCGCTTCGTTAGCAATTCGGATTGTTGCTTCAAATCCTCGATAGTTTCTTGTCTCTCTTCCGTCAACCTGAGTAATTTTTTCCTCAACGTTTCGGCATTGTCTCGAAGTTGCGTATACAATTTGGGAAATTGAGCAGCCTCCACCTGATGAGCATCGTCTTGTTCTTTCAAGTATTCGTATTGCTTCCGTTTGTTCTCAGTTGACTTTTCATAGTTCGTAATCACGTCGTTCAACTCCTGCCACAAGCCTTCCATTCTTGGATACGTTGTGCGTTTCAAATTTATTATCGATTCCTCTTTCTGAAAATCACGCAGTTCGCGAATTAGACAGTGAACTCGAAATTTTAACGATTATGTAAAAAAGAAACTTACAGAGTACACGATGTTGTGTATACTAACGGCATTTCTCGTTCTAATTTCCGTCAGTTCTTCCTCCAGAACTTTACTTTTTGAAAAGATAATTGTTCTCAAGTGCATCAAAGACTCTTTCATCTCAATTTTACGAAGTCTTAGTTCTTTCAAGTCTTCCGTTCGAATTCGATTGACTGATTTTTCATAATTCTTGTGCAAGTGATCTATCCTCTCTTTTCCCTTGTCTAAAAAAAAAATAATCAATTAAACCATCGTTAATTTCTATCTATCGTGAAATTCAAAATAACCGTGAAATTGTTGACCTATGATATCGTCCAAAGCCATCATGTGAGATTCCTGAAAACGTCGATGATCAAGATCCGCTTGTACCAGTTCGTCGAACAACTTTTGTATAAAATCGTCTTTGGTTTTCAATACTTCCTCGAAATCTTGATGCAGATATTCGACATCCTCCTTCAATTCCGAGCACTTCATCTGACGCAAAGTCGTTCGCCATTGTTCGTTAAGTTTCGCAGTGTTGATTCTTGCGAAAGCTTCTTCGCGTCTTAATTTATTCTGTATGAATAATTCAAAAGTCAATTGATCAAATCAATTAGACAAACACTCGCTATTGCTAATAGTTGTTCGAAATAATGCATTTTCATTGTTATTTACAACTCGAAAGAACTACTCATAAATTCAAAAACAATGAATCGTTATTTTTTAGTATCGCATATTTTACCTTCGTAAAGATCGCTATTAACTGTTGTTTTCGACGTTTGGCCTCCAATTCCACGTCGGCGCGATGCTGCAAGTATCTCGCTCGTTCATCGTCAGTCATGCGAGCGAGTTTCGACGCTTTTCCTCCTTTTTTTCCCTTTTTCGGCGGCATTTTTCTATCGCAAAATTTACAATGGTAGTATCAAAGACACGAGGAGCTCGCGAGCATTGTCCACGAAATACTTTGTATCGCGGTGTACGCGAGTTTGATCAATAAGCATATCGCTATGACTGTACCATTTAGGCACACACCGTCGATACACGCAATGCCGTTAATTAAGATTCGAGAGAATTGATAACAACGGGGAGCAATAAAAAGTCTACTTCACTTTGGTGATTATTAGTGTTTATTGATACGATTGTTATAAAATGAGGAAGATTCCAGTTTTCAGTCGTACATTCTTCATTTTGGTTACAAATGACTTTGATGAAGTTCTTAAAAACTATTTAAAAAAAAACGCCCCTCACAACGTATTATAAAAGTTAATAAAATATTGCTTGTCTATAATTAAAATAGATAATTGTTTAAAATGTGATTATAGATTCAATAATATTGCTTGTAGGCACTTCGTGTGACATAAATGCACTTAACATTACGTATATTGCGTAAATAAACGTCTGATTTATTCACTTATTAAAAACTTATACTAAGGAAGACATTTTTGTCATAAAATTTTTTATTTATGACCGCTCCTTCTATTCCATATTTTCAAATCGCTAAATTTTCATAAAAACATACTAATTTAACACTAATTTATAGTTTCAACAATCGATAAAATAAACATTGAACAAAAACGCACTTCGAAAAAAAAAACAATTCTTTGATCTTTGATTTTTTTTTAAACTAATATTACCAATTACAACTAAATTTTCGAATGAACGGGCAAGACATTGCGCAGGAACTCGCTTATAAAAATTTACCCTATGAGTTACACTGTTACATGACCCTGAAAAAATTCTTTGAAAGTGACATTACAGTATACATCTAAAAATGTACAAGTGCAAAGCTAATTTCAGACTTTTGTTATAGATCACGAATCCTTCTTCAAAATATTGTTGAAAATCAACAATTCTTGTGCAACGAAACTCTCTCGTCAATCACCAGCGGCCTTTCCTTCGTTGTAGGTATAAAACTTTGCGTGCGCCGAATTCTTTCTCCACTCCGTAGAGGCCTTATAGTGACCAATTGAGTTTCCAAATTGATTTGAGCATCTTCTGCTCGCTTGACCTTCTCTCTGGCTGCTTGTAATTCTGTATCGAGACTTTGTTTTTCGGCTTCTAGCTGTTGGAGTCGTGATTCGGCCTCTAAGAAAGTCAAGTTTTACTTACAATATTTTTTTGTACTAATTCATATTATTAATTTTATAAGCTTCGATGTACCTTGCAGTTGTTTTTCATTATCTTGTTGTTTAATTTCGAATTCCATTCTTTTTAACTTTTCCATCTCTAATAATTCTTGTTGCTCCTGTTGCAGTCGCTCCAATTCTTCTCGCCTTTCCCATTCTTCTCGCAAAACCCGAGCTTGAAGATTTCGCACTAAAACACACACAAAGCATTCATATGCGTATATTTAAAACATTTTCAATTTCATAAATATTAATACAGATTTCGTCATCTTTACCTATCTCCTCATCTCTTAGAGCCTGTTTTTCTTCGTGCAACAGTATTTCCAACTTCTGTTTGATATCTTCAAGCTCTTGAACTTTGGCACATTCTTCTTTTGAAATAGCTTCTAACTTCCTTGCCTGAATTTCCGCAGCTATCCTTGCCTGACGCTCGAGTTGCAGTTCTAATCGTGTTTCTTCTTTCTGCTGTTTACTTGCCTAACGTTAAAAAAAGAAAATGATCAGAATCATTCTTGAATAAATCCGAAGATTCACGAATAAAATAAAAGTAACAACCTGTCGCGTCGATCGTCTTTGGTTAGCCAAGCTTCTCTGATAACTAATTTTCTCGGCCGAATGTTGAATGGCAATCTGTAGAGCCGACAACCACTGTAGTCTACCTCTGTGGTCTTCGGCGACAAGCTCGATGCACCTGTGTTCCGGCGTGCTAAGAATAAATCGTCTGTCTGGTTTACCACCATTGCTCACCGCATCCGTCCAACAATTCGGATCTAGAGTTATCACACCTGATGCCTCCTTCTGTTGCGAATCTTTGTAGTAGGCTAACTCGCCAGGACGTAAAACGAACCAAAAGTACTTGAGAGTTGGCAAGAGGTATCCTTTTTTCATCAAATAGCCCTGAAAGACGAATCGATGTTTCATTTGTCATTTTTGCATTAACAATGTAGCATTTGAAAATTAAAATAATCCCTACCTTTTTAATAACATCCTCAACATACGTTTGATATAGATCGTCGATGGTTTCTGTAATACCGTCAATATCCGAAGAGCCTCCACCGCTATATTTCGATTCTAAAACTGCTAAAAACGTCGGGAACCTGTGAAAATAAATTTCCATTCATTTTACAAAACATGTTTTCGTACGAACTCCACGTCGTTCGATAACAAAATATAAAATTCGGAGCGACGTTCAATACCGAAAATTCCCAATAGCTGCTGACAGAGCGGAAAAATCCACCGCATCCCAGCAAAGACCAAGTGATGTCACTAATTGTGAGGCAACTTGAGCTACTTCTTCGCTGTGCATAGTCACCTAAACGACGAAAAAAAAAAAATTCGTGCTTTTTTTTTTACAAACAACGTTATATTGGCGTCATTGCGAGATATTGGAAAACCCGTACTCACCAGAAAAGATGCGTCCGCCCCATCGGTTTCGATTTCAGCGAGAAGACAAAATATTCGAAAGAGCTGATAAACGCTGTTATCTTTGAATACGGGATTTGGTCTGTCGAGATAAAACTTGCGGCAGACTAGCCAGCAGATCTCGTCTATACCCTTTTCTATCGATCTGCATGTGTCGATTGGAATCGTATCGGTTAACGATGAGAAAACCTGCAAACGTTCGACCCATTAATCGATCAGCTGATTTACTACTAGATATATTACTCGTTTAGTTCTTACTTCTTTTTGCAAGTAATATATGTAATGCTCGAATGTCAAAGTTTGTGTACTTCTGTAATGCTCCAATCCCTTTTCCACTCCATACAGATCCATCAAAGTCCCAATGTTGGCTGTCAAAACCTGATTAATAAAGTCGTCAATCAATGCAAATCATCATCATCGATGAATCGATTACGATCAGTCATGATTATTTATTCAAGCTGTTAAAACACGAACGAACAAGTGCAATTTTCCCCTCGAAAGTCAATTGTTTACGTTACACGGAATGCACCTCCCCCAAGTTCGTAGAATCTCCGAGAGCGAGGCAAGGAACAAAAAAAGTGCATCGTTTATCACGTGTCATCATTCGCTTGTCGTCCAATCCATCACCACACGTACCAACGGATGAGTGAATCACTCTCTCTCTCTCTCTCTCGCAAGCGTACACTGAGAAACTCGAGAAAAGCTACTAAAGATACTTAAATATATGAGTCACGCCCGTGGTGTCTGCGTGTGTGTTATATCCGAAATCCGCATCGAAGGACGTTTGTACCGCGAGCTTACCTTGAGTTTGGACTTGGCCACGATTCCAGGCACATCGTGCTGCAGCGCGTGAAACGCATGCCAAATGCTGTTTGTCAAATTCTTCAGAAGATGTGCCATTATCCGATTATATATATGTATATATAAGTGCAGCTTAAAAGACGCAGAGAGCGCAACAGGTGCTCCTTCCTCTATCCTCGCATCGCCATACACTGGCCTGAGAAAACGCCAAGATCGCTAAACCGAATAATTGGAAGTGAAATCGAAGACGCGTGCGAGAGTTAAGAAGGAAAAAACAAAAACCCGCGAGCGTTCGAACGCGCAATGTACGCGAGACTGTTTTTATATTTTGTCGGGCGAGATGATGATGATGATGATGCCTCAATGAGCAAGTGTCTGAACCGAAAAGAGGAGGTGGGGGTGGACTATACAAACGCGCGCGTGTTCTCGTTTTTATTTATTTTTGGAGCGGGCCTTGGAGGATTTCGGACGACACTGCGCGTTGAGAGATTTAATGATCGCGCATGCGTAGGTATCTTGTCGGAATGTGATCGTGGAATGGATGGAGGGGACGCGAGAAGTTTTGTTTTGACCGGCGAGTCAGCTGACAATTTTTTGACACTTTACGTCGCTATTTTGCCTATTTTTCTAAATCAAGTTGCAATAAAAAACAGTTTTGTTGCATTGTTCACTCGTGAACGCATTTTGGCTTGTGATATACGTTTCTGACCTCCAAAACGCGATGAAATATATTAGTTTCTAGTCTAGGTTATAAACACAATATGTAGTTCAGTTAAAGCGTAACTGAAAATTTAAAGAGCGTTTTTAAAGAATTTTAATACAGTTTATGTACACATCATACATATATTTTGAAGAAAATGTCTTTGAGAAGATTTATGCATGACAGGAACAAGTATAAAGAAGAGCCTAATTTCAAGCATTTGGCAAATTTGTATCCGGATTTTCGTAAAATCGTATTCACAGTAAGTTTTTTATTCCAAAAATTATCACTAACAATTGTCTATGAATGCCTATAACTATGTACATTGTAAATATGATCTATATAGGATGTTGCAGGCAAAGTGCGAATAAACTTTAAGGACAAAGAAAGTTTGAGAGTTTTGACACAAACTTTATTGAAACATGATTTCAACTTGGATGTTGATATTCCCTCAAGAAACTTGGTACCTGCACTTCCATTAAGATTAAATTATATTTTATGGATTGAAGACTTATTAAAACACAGTGGCATTAATGACTTTTCATCTGTACATGGAATTGACATTGGTATGTGTTTAAAAACTTTGAAAAATTTAAATTAAATTCAAGTGTTTTATTTTATATCATCTACAGGAACTGGTGCAACCTGCATTTATCCACTTTTATTTTCAACGCTGTTCAAAAGTAAAATGACTGGCACAGAAATTGATCCAGAAAGTGTAGAATCATCTTTGAAAAACATTGAAAAAAATAATTTACAAGATCTCATCAAAGGTAAAATAAATAAAAAGCAAATAAAATAATTATTGTAATATAAATTTCTATTAATTACTTATTACAGTGGTACTGGTGAAAAGAGAAAGTATTTTAAAAGAACTGTTACAAGATGATAGCAATTATTCTTTTGTAATGTGCAATCCACCATTTTTTCAAACTGACAAAGGACTAGGTAAAAAGTCTAAACAAGAACCACCAAGAAATGCTCCAACTGGTAATGACAATGAATTAGAAGTCAAAGGTGGTGAAAGAGAATTTGTTTCACGTTTAATTCAAGAAAGTATTGAATATAAAAATCAAGTAAAAATTTATACAACCATGTTTGGACAAAAAAGTACTTTAGGTTACTTAAAAGCGGAATTAACAAAGAACGGTATATCCAATATGACATGGACAGAATTTTGTCAAGGCTTTACCAAAAGGTTTACGAATTGTATTGATAGTATCAACTTTAATTGCATTTGAATAACAATATTTTAAAATTTTAGATGGGGTATTGCTTGGACGTTTGCACCAAAGAATGACATCGATTTGACTACTGCACCTGTGATCAAAACTAGGGCAATTGTACAGAAATTGAAAAAAGAAAAATCAATGGAGATAGTATTTCCTGCCAAAGAAGGTTTAAATTCTCTTGAAGAAGTTGTATCTTCACTGAAAAATTGGATTTCTGAATTGAAAGTAAGTATAATAGTTTAGTGCTCCAAAGTATATCAAATATTGATAAAATATTAATGAAAGGTGATTTGTGTGTTTATAGATTAAAATAAAAGAAATAGGATTAGACGACGAAGACAATCCATGTTGGGCTTGTCAACTGTCAGGATATGAAGATACATGGTCACATGCTCGAAGAAAAAGACGCATGGCAATGCGACAGGAAGCTTTAAAGAAGCAGCGTTTGGAAAATGTGGAATCCAATGATGCTGAAAACTCGCAAACTGAACAAGCAGATCAGAAGGAAGAGGAAAATAGTCAAAACGCAGAACCTCTGTTAGTGTGTACACTTCTTGTAGGAGAAAAAAGTCAAAATAACGAAAGCGACGAAGATGACAGTGAAGGTGAAAGTGAAAATGAAGATTTAAAAAATGAAAAAATGCTGAGAATATGTATGATTTATGAAAGTGGTCATGGGGGTAAATTAAGTTTGGAAACGCTACGACAATATTTAGTCAACAAATTGAATATTCGCGAGTTCTTCCACAAGCAGCAGCCAAGTAAACCTAATAAGAAGAAAAGAAAGAAAAAGAAGTCAAGACGGGATAAGTCGCTGGGAAGTGATCAGGTGAAAGAAATCTAACAATTCAAATTATTTAGTAAGCTTTGTATATAAAATGATTTTATTTATCGTGGTGTCGTTTTACCAAATTACATAACAGATGATAAATATGTAAATCAGGTATTCAACTTCATTTTTTTTACGATTAATCCTTATCTGCTAATATCTTTGTATGGTACAGTTTCACTAACGAGTGCAATGCGATGTTTGGCATAAGAAACATAGCAAAAAAAACAATTGTAACGAATGATATACATAAGTCGTTTACTCCGATGATTTTATTTAGTTACTGTCACTTCTTTTGATGCATAAAATGAGTTCTATGTTGGCAAAGCGCAATCGATAATTGACGAAATTTTAACTACTTTCAACAATTTCAATGGCGCAGCTTTAAAAAATAATCGCGCTACGTTTATTACGATATTTTTACTTGTAATTGATAGCAGAATTAATGGCCTTAATTTTTAACGAGTTACATTTTTCTTTTGACGCCTGGATTCAATTCCTAGTTGTATGAACTGTCGTACAGTATTTTCATATTTGAGCTTTAACAAAGCATGCATTTAAGGAGATTAATGCTATGATAACAATTTTATCATGTCTAGAGCTACCTACAATACGCTGCTTATTTCTAAATTGAACACTACAATAACAAAAAATTTGATTAACATTTCGCGATGTTATTTGGTTTTTTTTTTATTTTAACAAAATCGTTTATTTAGCGAACTAACTATATCACTTCGTAGTATCATTTCACTCAAATCTATATTTTAGTGTTAGAAATATGGAAAAGAAAACTTGTACAGTATTAAACGTTCTCTATCAAATTGCAATGTAAGTCTAGAAACAAAGAATATGACACAAAAAATTCAACTGTGCTTATAATTGGTATGAAATTAATAGACTAATGAAGGAAGCACTTTTGGTACTTGCTTTAACATATCTTTAGTTACTGCATATATGCTACACGGTAGATTTGTATATTTTAAAGCCATATATCCAATTTCATCGCATTAACTGTCATTGAAATTTTCAATAGTGGCCTATATATTTTTGTAATTGTTTAATTTCATTAGTTGATGCATTAATTAGTTATTGCATTACAGTATATTCTACATATTGATTATGGGTCAAATAAGTTTTTCATATGTGCAGTCTTTTAATTGTAATATGTTGAAACATCACGAAAACAATTAATAAATGAGTTTGTAGATGAAGTTTTGAATATATTTTGGATCACAAAAAACGTGAAAGTTGAAGATGAAACGTAATTGATAATTTTTTTTTAATATGCTTTGTGTTCAAAAACTACACGTGTAGATCACACAAGTTTCATTTGTTCTTCAGTAAAGTAAAAAAAAAACTTTACTTTTTAACTTTTATTTGTTTGTTTTGGTTTTTGTTTTCTATTTCATAGAACCGTTCAGTATTGACTAGGAAATTTAAGTTGATTACTTATAAACTACTTTTCTGGTAGATAGTGATGTCCATTCATGAAAATATGTGAGGCAATGTAGACTTGTACATTGCTTACTAACTAGCATGCATGTTTGACTATGTCAGTTCTGAATAAACTCTTCAGACCAACGTCTCGTTCTAAAATTTCCTAGTCAAAAAATATAAATTGAAACGCAAATATTATTAGGATTATCTCCGTAATTTCGTAGCGTGGCACTTGTAGATTCTTACCGCTTATCAATATCGTAACTTATCAACCAATAACATTCTCATCGTCGCATTCGTTACATTAAAAAATTACGCTTGATTCACAATTTTCTTCGCAACAAGATAGTGAAGTTTTCAACTGCCGAGTATACTTAACAGGGAACATATAAATCCATCATTTCCAATCGACCACGAGTTTTTGAAAAACAGCACTCACTGATCTGTTTTGTTCAATCTGCAATATCCTCAACAAGCATCCAAAAGTATAAGCTCTTTGTAAAAAAAAATTCATTCTCAAAAATTTAATTCAAAATATTAATTGCAATTTTAAAAGTCCTCTTAATTCTAATTTAATCGGCTTTTTTTATCAATTTATTTTTGTTTTTTTTATTTTAACGTTACAAAACTTGCAAATCAAAAAAGGCAATCAAAAAAAAATACTATCTTCAAAAACTACATATCGATTAGAAAAGTGTAAAAATTCGTTTTCAAGAGTGAAAAAAGAAACTCACACGCGAGTCGCCGTTTCCCCGCGTACAGGAGGGGAAAAAGAGACTTTTTTTTTAGGCTCTGCGTTGAGTACATCCGTAGGCTCAATTGGTGCCGCGAGCTCAGCTCTCGACGGGTTCCTTCTTTGGTTCATCGTCGCCGTTCATAGCACCAAGAGTGGTAACCGTGGCAGCGGGTTCGCGCTTTGCAATTTCCGCCTTGAAATTTTCAATGTCCTCGGGACTGATCTGTACGAAGAGTATGCCATTGATGACGTTGAGCATATCGAGTACGGAGCCCATGCTCGGTGGTTGAATTTGAATGGGTGGCAGACTGACGCCAGTTTTTCCAGTGTAAATTTCGTTCATTTTCTTCTGTAAAACGACGGCTTGCTGAGTGAGATGACGCAGGCAGTCGCTGCTCTCCTTTGTCTTCTCGTGATCCTCGCCAAGCTGTTGCTTGTAGATCGCGTACGTCTCCTTTTCGTTGTTCAGTGCCGCGCGGAAGTCACCCATGCACGATTGCGTTCGCGCGACCAAGTGATACGAGACGGCGACTTTGAGCGAACGTGGACCGTGGTAGCGCAAGTTCAGAGAGAGTGCATGCTCGAGAAAACGCAAAGAGAGCTCGTATTCGCCAACCGCGTGTAGAATCAGCGAGATATTGCTCTGCAAGTCGAACGTTTCATTGACAATTATTATTTTTATGTGAAAAAAAAAACAATTTCGTTCTGGTATGCAGAGTTCAATGAAACTTACATCGAGAAGTGCCACTTCGGGATGATCCTCACCGCACACGAGAAGGGCGAGGTATCTAGCTCTGTACAGAAGTCTTAGTGATGTAGAAACTTGTCCGTTGGCAAATGAATATAAAGCTAAGTGAATCTGGAAAGTAAAAAATCTATTCAATACTTTGCCCTTAAGAGTATAATCTTCCAAAATATAAACCTTAAAGGGTGCGCTAGCTCGCTAGCAAACTTCAAACAACATAAAAAAAGTTAATTAAAGAAGAAAATCACTTTTGAATAAAAAAGTTAAATAATTTCATTACGATCAACTCACGTATTCAGTGATGGTGTATGGATGATCGATGCCATTAACTCGCTCCGACATGAGGACAGCTTTCTGTTGAGTTGCAAGTGCTTCTGCGTGATCGCCCATTATGTAATTCAATCTCGCGAGCATTCGCAGGCATTGTGCAATTTCTGGGTGCATTGCACCGTAAACGTTGTTGAGTAAATTAAGCGCCTCGTTAATTAGCTCGTAGCCGTCTTTTAAGTAACCCTGCTGTATTTTATTCTGACCAGTTGTGTAGAAATTGTACGCGTCGCTTGCCTGTTTTGGAGAGAAAGCAGAAGAGAACGCAATTATTTTTCATCGGCTCATTGTTAATTTTGATCTTTTGCATCGATTACTTACTCTCGGATTAATGTGCTTGACCACTGGGAAAATATTTAAAATATCCTCTTCGAAGAAGGTAGCGCGATTCTTATTATCAAAATTATACTCTCTTAACAATATCTGAATGCCCGTTTTGATGCAAAATGCCCTCAGCAGCGAGATCTTTTGTAAGCGGAAATGATCGATAGCTGAATCGAAAGATTCCGGTGTTGGACACTCCCAATCGTAATACATCTTCAGGTCGACTTTGATTTGCTGCCAAAGCGATTTAGACGTCAACGAAGCCCACTCGACTTCGGATTGCTGAGGTCCGTTGTTTCTACCCTTTCGTTTATTGCGACGCTTTGCCGTTTTACTCTGTAATTCTTCCAGACTTTGTTGTGGATGAGCAAGTTGTGCGGATGATAAAAAGCAGTTCAAGAAGTGACTTATGGCAGCGGATAAACTCATAAATTCAGCACCCTGAAATTACAGTAAATACATTTTCTGTCGTGATTGATTCGACGAAAAAAAAAAAATTAGGAGATTGTGGTGCGAACGAACCTGCATGTATGCGGTGAAAATGTGTTTTGCTGATCTCAGTATCAATTCGGATACAGCAATGCGATGAAGATACTGGAGTTGAGGAACTGCTGCAAGCATAGCTGCCAGCTTACCGAGATATCGAACATTTATTCCTCGTCCGTGTAACGCTTCCACCAGAGTACTACCATCCATGGCAGCTGGTGTATGATCCAAGCATTCCCGAATCTTGAATAAAAACATGAAAATTAAAATAACGTAAATTTTACATTTTAGAAATCAAGTTTTAGAAAACACATACAAAAGTAGGAAGTTGGACGGTCAGCAAGAAATCTGCAGCATCAATGACTAGTTGTCTCTGTTTCTTTAAAGCTGGCCCATTAGGATCTGTATGACGCACTCCTGGTGAGAACACATCTGGATTGAACTTTATGTCAAACTCCGCTTCGCGCAGGCTGCCAACTGCAGTGGCTGCTCTGCGAACGATTTCCTTTGTACTTTCTTCCACTGCAATGAAAAACAAATGTTAAAAATATACTTTGAGATACTATCATTATAATTTTTCATCGCGAAATTACACTTACGCTCTTGTTTTTCACCTCCCGTAATCGAGTCAGTGATGCTTTCAACAATTTTCTTGGCTTCGTCAGCCTCGATAGAAGATTGAGTCGAATCTTCTTTATTGCTATCGACAGGAGCTTTCTCATCTTTCTTTTCTTCTTTTTTATCCTCTTTCTTCTCATCTTTTTTCTCATCCTGTTTCTCTTCTTTTTTATCTTCCTGCAATAATAATTACTCATCAGTATATGACTGAGCAACTAATGCTTATCGCAAGTCAACATACCTTCGCGCAAATTTCCTTTTCCTTTTCTTTCTGACTTCGTTTAGCCGAAGTCAGTTGTTGCAAATGAACGGCAGCATGTTTGATAAATTGAACGTATCTTGATTCAACGAAAGAATCAATCAATTCTTGGCGAAGACAAGCTAATTTGTGCTTATGTTCTACTGGGAATCCAAGAGCTCGTGCTTCTTTGCTTAATTCTACTCCTTCAACTGAAATGAAAGAAAAAAAATTATTTTTAATTGTAATAAATACGTTTTACTATTCATGTTCAAATATCTTTCAAACATACGTTTCAAGAAGTTAACATCGGGAGGCGAGGTTCTCAACAAATCCAATACGTAATGTCTCGAGTCGTTTCCAATTATACCCTTGCATTCGACGCTGCTGCAGAGCTCAATTTCCTCGCCTGCATCATTGATAACTTTGTGCGGAAGAATTTTAAGCTGTTGACCCGCTTTATTCAACTGAAATTTAACGCATGTATTTTAGTTGCCTCGTCAACAATCAACATTCACTCAATTCTTTCTAAATCAAATGTATTTACCAATTCAAGATATTTCGGATGCGTAAGAACCGTCTTTCCAAAATCAATAGATCCGTAAACCACAGATTGCTCTTGCTCGCGCTCCAAAATTCCAGGAATAATGGATTGCGCCGTGACTCGATACCCCCTAAAATAAAAGAATATTTATAGAAAACGTAACATTTACTTCAAACCTATCTTTCGCTCGACAGTTAAAAATGATATTCACCTATAGTCCACAACAACAGTTCCCAAAGTATAAAGTCCCGTAAGATCAACAGCCGCGTAAACTCGAACGCCTTGAAGATCGTTACGTGGTGCAACGAAGGCAGCAGCATCGCCACCGAGTTCTTTGTAATGATCGCGTACGTCGAAACCAAGGGAGAAAAATATATTGTTCCAAATGAACATCTGCATCTTCGGTTCTTCGCCAGGATTGATGGCCATAACGTTGCCGTCGATCACAGCCACGGCACCACGAGTCGCTGCGGCTACAAAGTCACTGTGCACCTGTAGACATAGAATTAGCACGTTGGTTATAATGAAACGTTAAAAAGGATGTTGGACGATTAGTGTCAGGATGAAATATACCTTGAAAATCGCGCGTTCTCTGAGCAATCTTTCCGGAAGATTTTTGCGAGGCAACTCCCTCGTCGTTTGCAACTCCTCGTTCCAGTCCCTGGTTTGACCAGGGATGTGTTCTTCGTAGCCGAGTTTAGATGAAAACGCTGCGAAACAGAGATACCATTCATCAGAATAACTCGCAGAATTTTACAACATTTTTTTTCTCAATCGCAATACTTACTGTCTTCGGCGCGTATCGCGTCGATAGTGTGTTCAATTTGCGGTGCCGCCCACGCGTACAATTGATAAGGCGTAGCAACCCTCTCGAAAGGATGTCGTTGAGTTCGACGACGTTGCATTGCGGCGAAACCACGTTTGAACGCCGGACTGAGTTGATTAAGCAGCTCGATGAGGCTGTGACAGAGGTGACTAGGTGCCGCGGGCTTTGGATTGAACGTTTCCTTCGTCGATTGATTGACGAAGAAACCACGAGCGCAAGCTGTCAAATAGTATTGCTTATCCTCGAGTGTCACCACGTGAAGGTACATCAGGTCGCCGTGCAGCTTGCGGTAGCCTGGCGGCGGATTCCAGCCTGATGTCGTTAGCACCTGTGGAATGTAATTTTTTTTTTAGAGATAGTTGTGTAATAGCGGTGATAGCGAACGCGTGATTTTATTAAAAACTATAACGTATATATAAATAACTATAAATAGGGTGAATGTACCAATTACCGGCACTTTAAGCTGTATATATTTTAAAAAGCTATAATAATAAATAAAAAT
>JAWWMK010017238.1:0-19970 GCA_035047105.1 Galeopsomyia nigrocyanea | reverse complement strand
GAGAAAATATAATAATTTCGAGCGTACCCCCGAGTTTTTAATTTGCCAAAACCCGAACGAAGTTATGGCAGTTTTTTGTGGAATTGGCCACATATAAAAAAGTATGTGTGTAGTATATACCTAAAGGTGCCACGGAGATTTGCACAAGTTGCCCCGTTTTGACATCCAGATGGCTTTCCAGCTAATCTCTCGCATTCATTCACGTCAAGAGTACAGAAGTCACCCTAATTGAAATAGTAGCCAAAAACTTGGTAATTTCCATAGCTAGACTCACTTTTTAAAGAAAAAAGATCATTTACCTCCCATTCGGGTGGGCAGTGACACTGAAATGAATCATACATGTCTATGCAAGTTCCGCCGTTCTGGCAAGGATCACTGTTACACTCATTTGTCCGTAATTTCGTGGTGATGGTGCGAACTTTATTTTCTAATCTCCGTAACTGCAGCATTACACCGCTTGATAAATTATCGTAATGTATTTAAAATAGTTCTACCTTTTTCTTGCTTACCCTCGTGCTTAATGATCTAACTTTACTCGGTGATGCGCTACTGGCATCCGGCTGTTGATTAAACATGATTTTCAGTCCACTTTTTCCAAATAAAGCAAATGATTGAAATATATATGCATGGGCAGTATACCTCTGGAGAAATAGGTACGCTGGCGTTGGAGTATGTTGGTCCCGAATTACCAAGAGCGTTCACTTTTCTAACTAATCCACCAGGACCTTCGATGATTCGCGTCAAGCGTTGCAACGTAGACTCGACGTCATCGAGTATACCATTTTTCCATCTTTCGATCAGTTGAGATGCGTTTGAAGCCTGTGATTGTTGTATAATTAATTTTAATGTTTTTGAAACCAAATTGATTTTCATTGAAAAGTAGAGAGACTCACAGCCCACACAGTATGGAGCAAGTTAATGTCGTTTACATTGATGTTTCCTCCTCCCGATGTTTTTAATGTTATATTTTTGTCTCTTGCACTAGTCAGGTAAAGATTACCATTTATTGACTCTAAAGTTGGACTACAAAATCAGAAAAATATCGGCTTAAATGTACTGCATAGATACAACGTTGTAAAAAAATGTTCTATTTTAATTTTCATAGTAACCGAATGTTCTGGTAAAACTGATTAAAAATAATTATTAAAAGAAACGTTAATTTGCAAACCTTTCATCTATCCAACCGATGCAAGAATTACTTAGCAAAATAATGAAAAGCCAGGTACACCGAAGATGCACTGGCATTTTCACAGAATATTCGACAAAACTGTCGAAATGAGACAAACTTAATCTTCACTTAAAAGTTCATGATTTGAAAACTCTTGCAAAGTTAAAAAATTCCATGAAGTGGATGAAATAGTATCAGAGCTTTGAACGAACTGATGCAAAACTGTGTAAACCGGCCGAAAATTTTGGAAACAAAGTGGGCGTTAACGACTTTGTACTATCATGGTCCACCCAGTATCGAATTACACTAAAAGTGGTCGAAATTTATGATAAATAAGTCATGTTTCAAAAATAACAATAATCGATGAGTCGTACAACATAGTATTCAAATTTATTTGAGGCACAAAGGAAATCATTATTTTTTTAGTAATTCTATACTAAATAAAATATTATATCTGTCCGGTCGTTACTAATAGCAAAACAGTCAAAATTGGCCCTATAAAGTTCAAAATTGGCGCTACGTAGTCAGAAACCAAATTATAATTTCTATTACTTATCCAGCTAGAAAATTGATTTGAAAACAGTCCACGCATATCTACAGTCTATACGCCTGTCAGTTTTGTCTTTTTTTTTCGAAAAAAAGAGTGCGATATCTCGGGCCGCGTGATGACTCATTGTTAAGTTGCTTCCATGGGCTTTCAAATAAGCCTCCTTGCGTTTGAAAATCGATTCTTAATAAAAAAAATAACAGCCTTACCCATGGTTCCATATTGGATTCATCGAACTTGGAAGAATTACTTTCCTGCAGCACAGAACGGTTGCTGAAAAACACGTAATTTTCAATCCTGGACATAGTATCATTCCATCGTAGTTAGCGTAATTTAGCAAAAGAGGTAAATACCAGCAAGGCTAAAGGCTGCGTGTAGGCTGAATACGTATACGACCGAATCGTCATCAAATTGACATCTTGAATTCAAGGCGACGATAGCAAACACGTGATATGGGCTTGCTGCTTTACCTCAAGAGGTGCGCATACACTTGGTCAACGCTATTTCGCTTTTTGATATGTTTCAACAATCAGCATTTATTGATATTTTTATTTCTCTAAGTGCCCTTGATTGTATTTACTATAATTAACGTAATAATTGCATAAGCACCATCATAATCAGTTGAGTCACCGCTCAGTCTGAGTCTAGTCAAGTCCCAATTTGTTTAAAATAAATGTGTTCTCATTTTATTAAAATCGCTTTATTCATTGTCAACATTATTACAAAATCTCTATTTTCCTAGTTTTTTTTATGTGTTATATGCTATAGTAAGATAATGAATTCGAAATGATACAATGAAAACATGCATGGACGTTCGTTTGTTCAATAAGCTTTCGAGAACAAATATGGCCACTTTGATGTACAATCATGCATATTCTTATGGAACAGCTGCGAAATGTGCTACCCATCCGGAACCACCATTATTCACACTTGTAACGTACGTGACAGCAATCCGATTACTTTGTGAGTTAAAATCTGCTGGCACATCCTGAAGAAAAAAAAAGAAACGAACGAATATGTAAGTATTTCATATCACGTTGGAGTATATATAAAAAAAAACGCGAACTTACTCCTCCACAGTAGGTTATAACTGGATCCCCAAAATCTCCATTAGCGTTGATGTTATATATACTCAAATAATCCGTGTCGCATATACTCTTCGTGCCAATATCGAAAATACTGAAGTGCAAGGAAACTTTCAATCCGTTGGGTACGCTGACCCCCCAAGTACACCTGCTTCGATTTCGATAAGGGTTTGGATACAACGGTGAGGTGAAGATTCCACCGTAATTATACAAGTCCCCACCACATCCTCGCCCTAAATTAGAATTTCAACAATTTCATAGTTTTCGATGCAATTTCAGGAATTACATTGGAGTATCAATTTTTAGTGCACTCACCGAGTTCCGAAGACGTGTAGGTAATATCATAAACGTTATTGAAATAAGTTCGATCTTGATCGACGAACGTATGGATACTCAAACGATTAGTTGTACTGAATATCGGTGACGGTATCTCGTAATTGCATACACTTTGAATAAGATGACCATCAGAAGCTCCATCCCGAATCTTTGAATTGAATCAATGATAAGTTTTCGTGATAGAATATCTATAAAAAATATTTAAATTACCTCCATTTTTGCCTTTGAACAATCGGGTCCACCCGGTAAGAAGAAATGATTGAAGTACAAGCTGATAGTGTGATTTTTTGGTACTTGAATCGTCATCCAACACTCACCAACGTCGTCGTGGATAATTCGACCTTGATAAGATGTATAATTTCTCGAGCAAGAAGCTTTCCCATACTCGAGTTTGAAACCCTTCTTTCTTAAATTAGAAGGCGACATTTTTAAAATGATTTCCACGTCTTTGTAGTTACTGAAATCAAAATGGTGCATATAAGTCTTCTGTTCAAAAATATTATTGCTAGAATTCTGTGTACCTATAATAATCATGAGGTTTCAAAGTGCCACAATATTTGAGGAATGATTGAGGAACTCGACTGGCCTGTGAAAAGTTATTGATGACCGTGTTATTTAAAACTACAATTACGAAAAGAATATGAGAATTGAAATTACTTACTACGACGACAGTCGTGCCACGTTCGCCGCTTCCTCCGACGATTAAATTTTCACCAAAGCCTTCGCTGATTACCTGACGATTCTGTTCAGAAACGATTACACATTAAAACGTATTCAATCGACTTAGATAAAATGAAATCCTCATGATTTACTCACATTTGAATCAGCAATTTGTAGATATTCAGAATCGCACCGCTCGGATCCATCTAACTTGAAATCTTCGAAAATGATTCTTACTCGCTTCAATCTCCCAGTAGTGCCGTGTACAATCCATCTGCATGTGATTTTCGCAGGATAAGCTTGAGGGTAGTCAGGCGAAGTAAGAATTTGAGTTGTATTTCCAACGTACAAATCGGTAACTCCGCAAGGTGCTGCAACGTGTAAAATATATATAGTATCATTTTTATTCTGCATTTGATGACGAGTTCGATGAAATTGAATTACAAGTGACAGCCTTCAGCGATCCTTTGACACCTCGACCTGTGTTTAGACCATCTGACACAAATCTAATCCAAAGTATGTTAGAAGTGGATGTGATTGCTGCTGGAACCGTGCTACCGCAATAGTGACTGATGATTTCCGCGTAAGGTCCACCATCTCGAACCTACACAACATGATCAATGTAAAATGATAAACTGAAAGTTGCTACGAAAAAATAAGTTCACCTCGAATTCGTACCTCAATGTAATCACTATTACAAGACTCGCGTTGATTGACTACCGTGTCGTTGAATGGCGTATCTTTCAAATCGATGTCAGTGATGGTAAACTCAATATTGTAACCCTGTGGTGCCCTGATCAACCAATGACAATCTTGGAGAGGATCGTAATAATCGTCTTTTTGGGTTTTGAATGGTTTGGTACCCGTCAGTTCGATGTTTCCTCCGCAACCTTGTTCAGGACTGTTTACGAAAAGTACCTACACATGTGTATGTTCAACGTTAATGATGTGCGTAGCGATCGTTTTACAGTTATCTGCTAATAATAATGAACGTTAGTGCAACAAGCACTCGATGGAGTGAGTTACTCACTGCGACTTTAAATGAGTAACTCCTTTCTCCATAAGGACTAGTATGTAACATGAGAGTCATCATATTATCAATGGATTGCAACACTGGTAAACTCCCACTTAAATCTCCACAGAAAGTCCCTTTCAGACTTGTTCTTGCAGTGGAGTTTCCCTCGAATACTTTTGCAAAACTACCTAGACAACTTTAAAGGACAAGATCATTAAAATTTTATACCAGCTGATATCTAATTAATGTCATTTCAAATCAATGCAATAAATTCAAATCAATACTTTTCTATGGTTGACGATATGTTGAACTGCTCGAATCGTAAGAGAACGCTTTTTTTCGCAGGAGCTTTGATGAGCCACTGACAGCTTGTGTATTCATAATATTCTGGATTATTTTCCAAAAGTGGATTCAAAATCCTCGGTGTCGTCACCGTACCACCGCAATCTATAAAAACATATTTATCGATCACATCGTCTTAATAATTATTATATACAATTTTGAAAAAAAAATTTACCGTTTAGACGGTAGCTGAACTTAAAACCGGCACGATTAACAGAACTGTCCGATCGAAATATTATTTCCATTTTTCCTCTTGCAACTCTCCTTCCAGGAGAAGTAAGACCACAAAAGGTATTCACACCCCTCATCCAATCGCCAGAATAAGTGCTGATTGTCAGATTGTCATATGGACAATTAGCGCCCATACCTACAATAATATCAATTCGAAACGTGAGTATTATTATTCTTAATAATGAAAAACTAATGACCGAATCGCACCTTCGAGAGTAAATTGCTTAAAGTCGACGACGATTTGTTCGTCTTCCCTTGCGATTAAAGTGTAATTGCATACAGAACTTGCTGGATACGCCCTTGGGAAATTGGGTGACTCGATGTATTTTTGCATTTCGGTGACGTTGTAAATGCCACCGCAATTCGAGTACCACACAGCCTTGAAACCTTCACCCTCGATTTTGTCGTTCGAATGGAATTTCACTTTCATTTTTCTCGTCGTGGTGTTGAAAGGTTTTTCTGGAGCGATGCGTCCGCAAACTTTTCCCAAACGTTCGTATCGGTCATTTACGCCATCCTCTATCCATTCGGAAACCTAAAAACCGTTCGATGGGTGATTAGCATCCTATGATTTCAACTTTGTACTAGTAATACAATATTTTCGTACCTCGACGTAATCATTCTCACAATTTTTGCTTGTTTCAAGGTTAAACCTTTCAATGAAATTGAGACCGACGTGGAATCCATTATTGGCTGTGATTTCCCAAACACACTCGGTATTATTCGGGTAACTGTTAGGGAATCTGAAACAATTGAAGAACCATTATTAGTAAAGTACAAATAAAACTATCAGACATCAACACAATTTCATCGTACCCGGGCGATCGGATTTCACTTTGCTTGCCAGTAACAACACCTCCACATGCATACTCAGCAGGGTTAAGAGAAATTTCAAAATCGCCAACATTTTCCGAGGCATAATACTCGATCGTGATTTGATTCGTTGGACTAACGATGTTCTGAGGCTTTTCGTTACCGCAGAATTTGCCGAGCGATGGCGAACGGAATGTATGACCCCTATGTGAAGGTAAATTTCAAATAATGAAAACATCTCATGTAGTGAGCTCGATGAAGGTGTACTCACTTCACTTGAATGTAAGATTTGTCGCAAGAACCAAGATTCATCTTTTCGAAAGTAACCAAGATGCTATCATCAGTATCTGGATACTTGACTTTCCACGAACAGTACACGGGGTACGTTATGTTTTTAGGAGCTTGGATCTTATGGGATGGTCCAGTGAGTATACCTCCACATTTGTGCCATTTATACGTCATATCGAAGTTTACTCTTTCAGCACTAGATGCATTTAAAGCCTTAACGAAAGTTTAAAATAATATGTTTTAAGTAACGACAATGTTATTATCATGTATTATTATCATTTTTATTTTACTTGGATGGAATAGGACTTGAAAGAACTTGCGACCGTGACTCTGTCTGCCGTCCAGTTTCCACACACCCTAGCTATGGGCTCATCTCCTACAAATCCAAAGCCATTTTTAATTTAGTAACGAAAATTTATATTTCTCATATTTTTCTTACCTTTTATCGCAATATAGTTGAGATAATTGCGACACATGATAGACTTGATTCCTTTGCTTATCAAGCCAGATATCGTTATGGCAAGAGTCATGCTGTCACGTTGAGCTGGCTCCACATCTTCAGGTTGCTGAATGGTCCATTTGCAGTAGAATGCCGATTGGTTGAAAGGCGCGGAACGTGGACTGGTCAGTGAAGCATCCCAAGAGTTTAATTTATCTCCACACGCTGTTAAACAGGGATTATAAAGTGAGTATTTCGTATTTATCGGCGATAAAAATTGTGGAATCCTTACGAGCAGGATAGACAGCTCTATATATGGCTTTCATTCCCCGATGACCACCCGTTGATATATAATAGATGCTCATGAAATTTGTTGAGCTTGCAATGGTCATCGATTGCGAGGATTCTCGCACCACTGCAATTGTAGCGACGTTATCGGGATCGTGATGGAACTGTAAGATGATTCATACAATTAATGCGAATCTGAAATTTATAATTTTAATCAACATTACCGAAACGTGGCTGCCCGACGAATACGTGACTCCACCCAGATCTAAATCTATGATGTCAACTTTGACCTGGTATCCTTCTGGTACGCTAATCTTCCAACTGCAATACCTACGACGACCAAGAAAACCAAAATTGCAAGCGAAATTTTTACATTTTATTTTCAATGGTACAAAATTATTTACCTATAAGCTGTGGGTCGTGGATAACCGACTGTTTGGAATGTACCCCTCATACCATTTAGAGTGCCTCCACAACCTAAATTGCAAAAATAATTATAATATTGTTTAACAAGCAACATAGGTGTAATATTCAACTTTACATACCGTCGTGACTGAAGGTATAGTTGAGTCGGAAGCCTCTGGAAAAAGGCAATCTTACATTGGTAAACGAGCTCGTAAACAATACCATCGCTTCGCTTGTTAGAATATCGATGACGCCTGGCTTGTTTCTGCCGCAATATTTACCGATTTCGGTCACTGAAAAGAAAAAAAAATGTTATGAATTTCAAGATTTTGCATGAAATAATAAAAAAAAAACATTTTCGACTTGAATCAATTACCATTGCGACTGTAAAATTCACCAGGAATTTTCTCATAAATTGTTACGTGATCGGTATCGTTACAATCCCGCCTCGTAGGCAGCTCGAGATCCTGGAATTGAAGTTTGATGCCACGAGTGGAGTATGGGGTCATGATCCACCAACTACACGTTTGTGATTTGGTATCGTACGAGTCGGGATAGTTTGGCGAACTTATAACGCCACCGTGAGGATTTCGTTCGATACCCCCACATACATCTTTCGAAAAGAAATTGAAAATTTATCCCCACAGGCTTGTTTTACTCATAAGTAATTGCAATTGACTCACCGCCAGAGGTGATAACCGCTTTGAATCCATTACGAGGTTCTGGCAAATCGGTATAATAGTGTACGAATAGCATATTTCCTTTAGTCGTTATTGAGCTCGGCGCAACATTTTTACAGTATCTACCAACGAGTTCCGACGTCTCCGTGCCACCATCCCTTATCTCCACGTACTCCTTCTCACAGCTGTTAGTAAAAATAATAAAGTAATATTAAGGTCTCGATCATTCGCAATTTACTAAAGTACTTTGACAAAGTTAGATACTTTTCACTGAAAGCTAAGTCGTATCGTTCAATGAAGTGTAAGGCCATACGTTGCTCACTGACAGTCATAAACGTCCAGAAACATTCCGTATGAGGTGTAGGAATGTTAGGATAGTTCGGAGACGTGATTTCTATTTCTGATTTGCTTGATAGACTGAATGCACCACCGCAATCGTGGCCCAACTCTCTGGATTGAAGATTGAAGAAGTGATTAAATGCGAATAGAAATGCGAATCACATACCTATATCAAACGTCGACTTACTTAAATAGTATCTTCAAATTAACGTTGGCGAAAGATACCGCGAGTTTGACGTAGAGATAGTTGCTGCTGGTATTCTGTGCTGGAGGTACGACGCCGTTACAGTACTTTCCGACTCCCAATAGTGGCGAGCTTGCAGTTTCACCGTTTTTCAACTGTATAAAAAAAAGAGCCATCGAATGAATATATGACCAAAATTGTATTTGTTGCGTGGTTACAAATTAGAGTACTATACCACAAGATAGTTGGATCTGCAAGAATTATCGTCTGTTTTCTGTTGGCTGCTTTCAATGCTGTATTGCTTAACATTGACTTTGATTCTCCGTCCAGGTCTCACTTTGACAATCCACTCGCAGGCATAAATATAAGATCGAGCTCTCGAGTACCCATTGGTATTGTTGAATTCAATCACGCCGGATCTATCTTCCAACAGGCCTCCGCATTCTACGAAGAAAAGTATACGCGTGGGGTCAGTTTGAAACCTTCAGATGTGTTTCGTCAAGAGTGCCAACCGCAAGTTGTTGAAAACTTACGTTCTAAAGCTATCGCCGAAAAACCTGTCTTATTCAGATACGAATCCGAGACAAACTGTACGGTCATGGTGTTTTGGCCGGAAATACTCGACATCGTAGCGTTGGATAAGCACACTCTCTTGACGAGATTTTCATTTGAGTCGAAAGTTGTTACGTGACCGTTGTAAATTGCAACGTAGTCAGAGAGACAATTCTCCGTCTCTTCCAAGTTCATAGACAAGAATCGCAAAAGTACGTGAGTTCCTGGCGGTGAGACGAAAGTCCAGGAGTACTTCAAGTTTTCTGCATAACCTTCGGGATATCCCGGCGAGTGGAATGTATAACTGCTGTTCGATTCCGTCAGAACTATGTATTTGCTGTTTTCTGAAGCTACAAAATAAAAATGTTAATTGTAATAATAGGATTTTAATACATTTCAAATTCGCAACAGTCCACGTCGTCTATCGCACTTTGTATGCAAGGATAAGCGCGGTCATACTCTAGAATTGAAATTAACATAAAAAGTAGAACTTACTATCGATGACTTGTGTTTCCCCAGTATTGGTTGGTCGAGGAATCTTCGTCCATTTGAGTCGGAACCAATTACCTACTTGATCATAAATACTATCCAATTCAATGTACATGATATTACTTGAAGATGTTATGGGGTCTGCAGGAATAGCGATTCCGCACAATTCCTTTAACTCTGGAGCCTCGTTGTTATAACCGTCGTATATCTAAATGTAATAAAAATTTGACCAATTACCAAATAGTATTCCATTAATCAATAAGCAAAAAATAGTTCAGGATCATATAAACTTTTTTCATACACAAAAATTTGAATTTACCTTCACCGATGAATAGCAGTAATCCTCGTAACTATCAAGATGGAAGTCCAAAAACTCGACTCTTATAACGAAATCGAAGTCAACGGTTATCCTCCACCAGTAATCTCCACTCTTTCTATGAGGAACTGGATACATTGGCGAGGCTATTTCACCGAAGTCACCAGTGAGTTCATCTCCAAATAGTAAATTATACTCTACCCTGAATCCTTTTGGATTTTCCACTGAATTTGGCGCACTCCTGAATCGTATCCACAATGGTTGCGTCGATGTAATACTATCGACATTTTTCCCGCAGAAAACTCCACGTAACTTTCCGATTCCATCGGTTTCTCGCACTTCCACGAAGTCGAGGTTACAGTACTCACTTTCCGTAAGTTCGAACTCTTCAAAGAATAAGGAAATTCGATTCCCAGGTGCATTATTAATCATCCAGATGCAGTCCGCTTTACTGGGGTAACTCAAGGGATAGTTTGGAGAAGCGATCGTGCCACTTTCAGCGGTGTAGGTTCCTCCACAAACTGTAAATTCCAAATTGAAATAAACAGTTTAAGTAAGAAAACTGGCCTAAAGCACAAAAAAAGTTTCACGCTGATCGACTAACCGTTACTAAACGAAGAATATGACGCTTCAAATTTATCACCGACACTGTGTCCATACTCAGCAGTCATTTGAATGGTTAGTGTATTGCCAGTACTATAGAAAGGTGTTGGTATCTTATTTGTACATATATTCCCTAAAAGAGCTCCACCAGTACCCTCGCCTTCGTACACCTCTATGTGATTATTCGAGCAGTCGTCGGATTCTTGTATGTTTACGTGACTGAATGTCAGAGTCACTTTATCGGCTTTAAAAAAACGAACGCATAAGACGACACGGACAAATCAAATTAATTTATATCTTTAAATTGATTGTAGTTACCTGGATCCTTAGCACTCAGAATCCAGGTACAGTTGAGGAGCGAAACCGATGTATGTAAGGTTGGAGACGACTGTATCGCTCCTTGGCCATCAACTATGATTCGGGCACCGCAGGTACGATTGTATTGCGCCATGAAACCCTTCGCTGTAACCAACGCGTCGGTTCTCATCACCACGAGCATTTGATTGCCACTGGACACGTAGAACGGCAATGCATTGAGAGCGTGACAATGGACACCCATTAATGGTGATTCCAATGACGAGCCATCGTGAATCTACAAACCATTATTAATTAAGTCATGGCAGGCAATTTTTACTTATCATATAGAACGCTCGGATACCTCGATGTAATCGTCCGTGCAATTACGACTTCTTTCGAGATCCAAATCCACGAAAGTCAGATTGATGGCATGGTTCATATCGACGGTAATAAGCCACTCGCAATTCTGATTGCGGGGATAATTCTTGGGGTAGTTAGTCGAATGTATTACTCCGGACTGACCGCTAAATTTACCACCACATCTTATAGGAACGCTGTGATAGTTCGCCGTGAACCCGTAACTAGCGTAGCTAGTTTCGGAAATGTATTTGATCATCATTTGATTGCCAGTGCTGGTGAAGGTAGTCGGTGTGTCGGAGTAGCAGAGATTATGGGCTAGCAATGGTGCTTTATCGGTGGGTCCGTTGTAAACTTCAATCGAACCTGACATGTCTAAACGGGTAAACATTTAAGTGGGACCGATCGTGAAAATTAAAATTGTGATTGCAGTACGAGGTTTACCTGACACGCAAGTCCGAGTCTTGGTATTGTCAATTTTCGGGAAGGTGATTTCAATGCTCTTATCGAATTCCACCTCGATCAACCATTCGCACTGAATGACATCCTCTGTTAATTTGTCGCCATTTGGATAACCGGGTGACGTGAACGTATCCACAGGTTTAGTCAATCGTCTGCTGCATCCGTTCACGTACCATTCTAGCCTGAATCCATTGCCAACTCCACGACGATCCGTGACGAAATTCACGAAAACCCGGCGCTGCTTCGACGAAATTTGCAATGGCAAAACCTCCTCTTCCGTGCCGCATTTCGTCGCTAGCTCAGTGTTCGGTGCATCATCGCCTTCCTGTATCTTGACGTAGTCCGTATTGCAATTTCCCCGAAAACCCGAGTCAACGTCGAAGTGAGAGAAGGTCATGTTAATAGTGTTTCCTAGCGGTACAGTGATCGTCCAGGTGCAGTTACTCAAGTTGTCGTAGCTGTCAGGGAAATTTGGAGACTCGATCACACCTTGGAAACCAGTTACTTTGTTGACACACTCTGAAATTGAAAATCATTAGCAGGCATTCCTTCAATAGAAAAGTGGAGAGAGCATTCATGCTGGCTTGGCTTACCAGTAGCGTATCTCAGATGAAATCCTCGAGAACTGGTCAACAAATCAGATCGGAAGGTCAATCTGACTTGATTGCTTTTGGTCATGACGATTGGAGGAATCGTGGAGCCGCAATATTTAATGGTGTCTGAAAGGTATCCATTCACCACGTCAGCTATCTCAAGGTAATCAAAAAAGCATTTCGCGTGATCTTCCAAATCGAAATCGATGAATGTAATGCGAACAACGCTGCCCGCGGCAACCCGAATGTTCCACGTGCAAGTCGCACGGTGATAATAGTTTTGAGGATAGTTGGGCGATATAATTGAACCGCTAGATGTGTGAAGATTGCCTCCACAACCTGTGGAACAAAATCGTTAGTTAGTACGCTTGGAAAAAAACGTGGAATTGTTTGTTCTTTCAAACCTGCTGTGGAAGCATGCCAACGCATCTCAAAGCCATCTTCCTGCAAAGAGTTGTCCGAGACAAATTTAATGTACATTTGGTTTGTCATACTTGTCAATTCGTCTTCAATTTGGCTTCCGCAGAATTTACCCAGCAACGGTGAGCTTTCTTGAGAACCGCTCCTGAGAATACATACATTAAATGGCAAACATCATATGATATATACTATATCAATATCAGTCAAATCACTCACCTCACTTCCAAATAGTCATACGAACACTGCCGAGACTTTTCGATTTTGAAGGAGAAGATTTTGAGAGTGACCAGGTACTTATTTTTAGCCTCGATTATCCAAATGCACTCCCTGTTTTTCGGATATTTCGCATCGGGATAATTCGGCGAGCGTATGTAACCACTGTCAGCGTAATAATGTCCACCACAACTGTTAGTGTCATTGACAAAGTTGAACGACAATTGAATATCTTCGGAACCTCCATTCTGGTGATACTTGATCGTCAAATCGTTTCCTTGGGTCGTCATCATTTGCGGAGGTGGGCTCAGAGCGCAATATCTAAAAATCGTATAATATGCATTTATTTTCCATCGTAATTATAAAGAAATGTGACACATACTTTCCCAGTGATATTTTATCTTCGTCTTCCCCTTGCTCTTCCAACTGAACGTAATTTCGCGTGCATTCCTCGTTAACGGTCGACGGACGCGAGGGAAATTGCACCCAGTTCATTTGGATAGCGTGTTTATAAGGCGCGTGAATCGTCCAAGTACAATCCGAGTTATAACTGTAGTAGCTGATTTGTTCTGACCGCGAAAATGATATTGTGCCTGGTGCCTCTCTGTAGATACCTCCGCATTCTACGAGGATTTTATGATCAGACAAAAGTAATCGCGAATCACCAGAGTGAAACAAAAAACCTACCTCGATCGATCGCTGAATAGTTCGCTTTGAAACCCAAATTGTGAATATTCGAATCGGTAAAGAACTCGAGGAACATGTAATTGTGCGTAGAGTAAATGGGCTCCGTAGGCATCATCTCTCCGGAACCACAAAGTTTCTTGAGCAGCGTCGAGTTCTCAGAGTCACCATCCCGTATTTCGAGCTTATCGAAGTAACACTCAGTCTCACCGTCGATCGTCGTTCCTTCCTCAATATCCATGAATTCGAAAGTCAAAGCAACCGCTTTTCCCGGTGGCAGAGATATCAGATACTTGCAGTCTTTTGACGCGGGATAATTGTGGGGGTAGAACGGCGACGTTATTACGCCAACCATGTCGGTAATAGTACCACCGCATTCCACTTCGTACTTCAAAATAAAACCTTTCTCTTCGAGGTTGGGGTCGGTTTCAAAGCGGATCAGCACTATGTTCGATTCGATTGTCATTGCAGGTGGCAATGTACTGCCGCAAAATTTGCCTTTTAAAGGTGAATCGGTGGTTGAACCTTCGTAAATCTAAAAGTAAATACAAAAAAAACAATGCTTCATTAGTATCTATTTTTGCGATGCTAGTTGTGTCTTCGAAACTACATTTACCTGAACCGAATCGAACATGCAATTCCGCGAACGTTCGATATCGAAATCTAGCCACTGGATACGAATGCGGGAACCTGGCGGTAATCGTATTTCCCAATCGCATATCGTATCCGATCGATATTGGCCAGAATGATATCCCGGCGAAACGATTTCGCCGGTGTCGGTTGTGAATACTCCACCGCAATCTGGAGAACCTGCGATAAATAAAAAATAAAATCCAGATGTGAACATTGTTCTTCACATTAGTCTGTATCTCTACCATACCTGGTACACTAAGGAAGGACAAATGAAATCCACTGTCGGTTCCGGAATTATCGGAATGGAATCTCAGAGTTACCTCATCTCCCGTACTGGTCAATATCGCGGGTTTACTGTGGTTACAGAAAATGCCCAGTTGATGTGGACCGGCGTAATTAGTTTCATTTACCTGACAAATTGACAATTCATTAAAGCAACATTATATTTTCATTCCACAAGTACTTGAATATAAGCGTCCGAAATTACTTCAAGATAATCGTATTCGCAGGTCGGATGTTCTTCGATCGCGACCATAATGAAGTGCAGAGCGATTCGTTTTCCCGGGTTCACTTTGATGGTCCAGTAGCAGTCTCTATTCACTGGATATTTGCCAGGATAACCTGGAGACGATATCGAACCGTATTCTGCTTCAATCTCTTCGCCACACTGAGGCTCGACTGACGACCAAGTCAAGGCAAATCCTTCGCTGTTGATCGTACTGTCCGAATGGAACCAGATGTACAGTGAGTTGTGGGTCGAGATTATCGTACCATTGTTCGGCAATTGGTTGCCGCAGTATCGACCGAATATTTGGCTACCGGCAGACCTGCCATCATGGATCTTAAAAATTCATGAATAATAAATCGTATATTCATTTCTTGCGTTTCATCAATAAAATATGAGAAGGTATATCGTTATACCTGTACATAATCATGTCGACACTCGTCACCACCGTGCGAACTCTCCAAGGCGAATCTAGTGAAGGTGACGTTCAACACGAGTGTCCGATTGGTCAAGATGACCCACGCGCAGCTCAGCGAATGATCATACTTGCTGCCTGTCTCACCGGGAAATACAATGGAACCTTCGTCGCTTCTGAAGAAACCGCCGCAAGCAGACTTCGCTGTGGCGCACAATAGCCCCGAGAAACTCGAGGTACACTCGCAGTATCGACTTCCACTTGCAGTCTTGCGACAAGTGCCGCCGTTGAGACAAGGATTCTGGATACATGTGTCGACGGGCACGTTACACAGAGTACCTTTAGAAGCAAAACAATAAATGAAATCAACATGCAAAATGTTTATCCCCAATGAAAAGACTTACCGGAGTAACCCTCGTTACAACGACACACGAAATCGTGCTCACCGCGAGATGAGCACGAGCCGTGGACACAAGGACTGCTTCGGCAAGCACTCCTTGCTGGTATGCAACCTTGAGGGCCCAGACCGCTACCTTCGTAACCTTCTGGGCACAAGCAGTAAGTCCTAGCACTCGAGTCTTCTCTGCAAGTTGCTAAACTGTGGCAACCGCCGTTGTTCACGTTGCAGCTCCCCACGAAGAAACACGTGACGCCGTCGCCTTGATAACCCGGTGGGCACGGCCCGCAAGTTCGGGATCCCTTGTTTCGATAAATAGAAAAACTTTGGATTAGATCAACAATGAAAAGAAGTTTTTTTTTCCATAACGTGCCTTCAGTTTATCAAACATAACCACCTGTTAAAATTAAAATGTCGTTGTCGTATGTAAATGTAAAACATACCAATGTGTTAATGCAATCGACGAGTGGAACTCTACTGCATCCACCATTGTTCGTCAAACATTCGTCGATATCTTGACATTTATATCCATCACCGCTGTAACCAGCTGGACAAACGCCGCAGTAGAAGGTACCTGGGACATTGTGACACGTGACGAGTGGATTCACCGAACAAGGGTATCGTCCCGTCGAGCACTCGTCGATGTCTTTTCTGCAGGATGGATCGTTTTCACCCAAATGATCCCAACCCTAAACAGTCTCGTATTGTAAATTTAACATTGAAATTAAAATATTATTTCTCAAATTTCTAATTGTTATTACCGTTTTACATATGCAAGTATATCCCAAAGGAGAAGTGTTTTTTAAGCACACACCGTTGCCACAAAGATCGACATCGTTCGATTGGTCGCAAGCTGACTTTTGAGTTGTACAATGAAACCCGTGCCATCCTTGTGGACAGTTACACCTGGAAAAAATGACAATCCAGTATTCGGTAAAAAAAATGTTGTACGTAAAGAAAATATGTTTGTGGGATACCTAAAAGTGCCAGGCAGATTTACACACGTCGCTCCGTTCTGGCATCCAGATGGCTTTCCGGCTAATCGCTCGCATTCGTTCACGTCTATACTACAGTAATCGCCCTAGAGATGGAAATGGTATCAAATGTTATATATGTTTCGTAGCTACGTAGGCTATTTTGAAGAAAAAAAAATGTAAAAAAATTTTTTTTATCATTTACCTCCCATTCGGGTGGGCAGTGACACTGAAATGAATCATACAAGTCGATGCAACTTCCGCCGTTCTGGCATGGATCACTATTACACTCGTTTAACCGTAGTTTCCTTGACATAGAGCGGACTTTATTTTCTAATCTCCGTAACTGTAAAATCATATAACCGTTTAATGAATTATAGTAAAAACGGCTGAAATAATTCCATCTCACTTACCCTCGTACTCAACGATCTGACTCTACTTGGCGAAACAGAATTTTCCGGCTGTCGATTAAAAATAATATTCAGTTTCAATATTTTACTTGTTTAAAACGAAGAAAATATTTGATGTAATTTACGAAAAAAAAAATTTATTTCATATATTTATGTACTGGTAATACCTCCGGAGAAATAGGAACGCTGGCGTTTGAGTATATTGGTTCTGAATTACTAAGAGCGTTGACTTTTCGAACCAATCCACCTGGACCTTCGACAATTCGCGTCAAACGTTGCAGAGTAGATTCGACATCGTCGAGTATACCAGTTTTCCATCTTTCGATCAGATTAGATGCGTTTGAAGCCTGTTATCATCGTATAATTAATTTTTTTTTAGTCACATATTTATTTAGTTTTATAATCAACGAAACTTACGGCCCACACAGTATGAAGCAAGTTAATGTCGTTAACATTAATGTTTCCACCTCCTAATGTTTTTAACGTTATATTTTTATCTTTTGCGCTAGTCAGATATAGATTGCCATTTATTGATTCCAAGGTAGGTCTATAAAATCAGAAAAAATTTCGGTATAAAAATTTTTTGCCATAGTTAAAAATTTGTTTATTTATTTGATGTAGCGATAAAAGCGCTTTGCTAAAAGTAATTAAACGTGATTTTTAAGAAAGGCGTTTATTTGCAAACCTCTCTTCTAGCCAACCAGTGCAAGAATTACACAGCAGAAAAATAAATAGCCAGTCACCCCACAAATGCACTGTCATTTTTACACAACGTACGACAAAGTTGTCAGCAAGACAAGCTTGTCCTCAAAGTTAATTTTAACTCAAAAGATCATGATTTATAAATTTATCGAAAACACATAAGACTCGAGTAAAAGAACTAAACAGTACAGGAGCTTTGCACCAACTGATGAGAAATCTATGGAGAGCTTGAACATCGTAGTACCAAAGTGGGCGTCACCGAGTTCATAATCATGGTCCACCCAGTATCAAATTACGCTATGATTGAAAAACTGCATGTGTGTGAAGTGAAAAAGTGTTCTCAGAAAATTACCCGAAACGTATGAGGAACGATTCACTTTTTTCAACGAACGTTGTTCAAAATGAATTGCAATTTCTTCGTACGCTCTACGATTTATGAGCAATATCGACAATAATAAAATTGAAGAAAAACGCAGGTTTTTTATGTTGATTACTTATTTTCTTTTCAAACAAATGATTTTTATAAAATAGTATCTTCTCTAGTCCAAGTGATCTAGTAGAATTATAACATAATTTTAAAATAAATCGCGAACATTATTGTTACGTTATTTTAAAAAATAATCTTGTCAATTGATACAATCACTATAATTTTTACTAATGCCGCGGGAAATGATAATGCGAATAAATCGCTATTAATAAGAAACGAAACGTATCAGCACCTTCGAAATCTTATCTTCTTATTCCGTAACGAATAGTCGGCCAATTATAAGTCTTATCAAAAACTCGTATTTTAATATATTCGTGCATCGTTATAAGCTAGCGCTAAGAGCACTAAACCAGCTTTAGTATTGAGAAAATTCTTCAAATAGTTGTAGTTTTAGGCCAGCGCTAATCTTGCTTTAGATTTCAGAAAACTACTCAAATATAAATAGTCATAGTTTAGTTATTATCGAGCATATTATTCGCAAAATTTATCACTGACGCCGTAATTTGTAAGTAAAATATACCATTCCTTATGATATCTACGAAAATAAAATTATTTCTTTACTTCCTCCCTTATACATTTCAAGAAATGTAAACTGGTAAGCGAGTAGTATAGGTAGAAAATCGTCGCCAGTCTAAACTTGCATTAGTGAATTTCGTGAAATCTATCGTTAATATGCTAGTGCATGGATGAACCAAAGTTTGTTTGATTATAATAATATTTACTGTACCTGCTAGGCCTCAAAGAAACTACATGCACCTACTTGACGAGCCCGTCGATCCAAAAATGGGTTTGAAAAATCATAATTGCAACTGCGTGTATTGTTTTTATGTATAATGTATTGCCGTATTATTTTTCCGAACGTCGGGCCCGTCGAGTAGATGCATGTAATTTCTTTGAGGCCTAGCAGATACAGTAAATATTATTAGAATCAAACAAACGTTGGTTTATCCATGTACTAGCATATTAACGATTGATTTCACGAAATTCACTAATGCAAGTTTAGACTGGCGACGATTTTCTACATACTCGTTTAACAGTTTACATTTCTTGAAATGTATAAGGGAGGAAGGGGGAAAAGATTTCACTCAAGGTACTTAGAGGCTATTTTGCTTTAAGGTGACGCTATAGTGGAATTTCAATTTTTTACAGCACATACTATAGAAAATTATCAAATTACAATTTTTTATACGGTATAACTCTGAAACTAGACGGAATTCGGTAACTTGTAATTTTTAAAACGGAATTCGATTCTTCTCTGTTCAATCTAGATTCGCTCAGTTTTTGCAGAAAAGTTAATTGCTTTTTCATAGATAGAACCTATTTTATACGTTTTTCTGGGGTGCGAGCGCCATCACTCCCATAATTAGAACCCGTGTTAAAAGATGAATATTTTGTTGACGATAACTGGAAAACAAGACGGTGAATCGATCCCAAACTTTGCACTGTCGTCAATGAGTACATTAATTAGATTCGCTCCAAGTTTCAGCAAAAGTTAACTGCTCAACAATCAGCTGAACTACCGTGGGTTATGTACACTGCGTTAATCAAGCGTACACAGTAAAATATTTTACTTTTTTTCGGGACATTACTTTTTTTGCCCGATACTTTTTTTGAGTACATAAAATTTGGAAATTTACTTAA
>JAWWMK010017237.1:33036-67634 GCA_035047105.1 Galeopsomyia nigrocyanea | reverse complement strand
TCGGGTAGATGTTATTAAATAAGAAAAAAACATGTGATTTTTTCTTATTTAATAACATCTACCCGAGCCCTCAGCTGATCGCTAATCAAGATATATATCAATCTTTTTTTTAGTGAGAAGTATTTTTTTAGACATTTCGATAATGGACAGTTTGTAGGGGTTTCGGACAATAAAAAAGACATCAGCACAGCAGAAAATATGATTTTTTTTCGAAAAAACAATGTTTATTATCCAACCGTACGTTTTTCGTTAAATATAGGTCATATAACAAAAAGAAACCTTAAACATTGAAAATACAACCGCGGGTATATATACGCCTAGTGTTGTTCCTCTCGAGCTAATATATACCATTCATAGTTTTTTTTTAATGATTATAATCATGTTCGTGTCTGCACTTGGCATATAATATTCTTCAATTCGACGAGAAAAGACAGCTCGTGTTTTCTTCCTCTTCTTCACTCGCACGCACACACATACACACTTTGATCCTGCGGTGCCTGTTGTCGTAGTAATTGTTGCTGTTGTTTTTATTGTTGTTGTGTATTATTTTTGACGAAATTTTCTTTATACATGTAAATTACTATTTACAAGAACATTCAGTTTTATTTTATTTCGTAGAGTTTCATTCATTAATATGTATATATTTACGTATCTGCGTGTCTGCGTAAATTTGTGTATGTGTGTGTTTACATGTTCTTTGCACCTATGTATATATAGATATATACTCGAACGCATATATTTAATAATATCATCGCGGGAAGTGATGAGTCTCTGCTCTGCAACCTTCGTATATATATTTTTATTTTGATTCTCACGCAGTCGTTGCTCACACACATACAAATACAATTGTTTATTTATATTTATATACGCTATACACATACACGTGTGTGTGTGTTATTTTTTCGCTGTTGTAAATGTGTCTTTTGTTTGTTTGTGTCTCGTATAGTTTTTTTTATTTGTCCACGAACAGAGCCTAGAAAAGTTATTACATTCATCGTGCATGCTTTGAGAATTGCAAGTCTAATGATTTTTTTCCTCCTTAAGTAACGAGTTTTACAGTGAAAGCTGGCGTCTTTTTAAAAAAAAATGAAGATTTCAAAAATAAAAAAAAAAGAAAGTAAGAATTCAAGAAGATCCATTTATTATATGAGTTTATTGCTTGTTTGCTGAAGCATATACGTCGTTTTATTTACACTCCACTCATGTTCTGCCTGTCTTTGCGTTCCTTTGACAACTCGCAAAAGGAATAATGGCGCAACCGAAATCAGAGAGAAAAGAAAACGTGTACAGACACATTCGCCGTGTATGATTGTCCGACTTGAGAGAACACACGACATAATCGTTTTTTTTTATTCGTCATACAAAAAAATCGCGAACAAAGGGAGGAAGGGACACAACGATTTTATTTATTTTGCTAATTGCTTGCCGTTTAAACTGCATACATTTTTTGTGTGTCATTTTTGGTTTCTCTTATTGCTTTTTTTCTTTTATATCCGCTTTTTTTCTCCTTATGTACAATTTTCAATAGAGAAAACGCGCGATTGTCCATTTCGACAAACATGTATACGAATATTCATCGTTCGCTCTGAAAAAAAAGAATCGATAATTCAACTGAGAAACGTTTTCGTATTCCTTATTAACCCTTTCCCTGTTATTTATATACGGAGCGCGTACGTACATGCGAGGGGGTGGGGTGGGGGGCTTGTACTTCCGGCGTTATCGTTCGGCTTGATACATCGATGTTCGCGTTATCCGCGCGCGCTTTTATAGGATTTATCGTTTTGTTTCACGCTTCATCGAGCTTTTTTTTTTATTCAACGCATCGCGAGAAATAAACTGCGACGCACTCGTGGTATTTAGAAAAAAAAATAACGACAATTATATCGTTAACGTCGAATATTTTTCAAACACAGCGAGTGTTTTTGAATAAACAAAACTAGCTTTCAGACACATTCTCTTCGCGGCGAAACGCGTCAGGTAGTTTATTTTTCTCGTGTGTCAGGCGTGTTTCTTTTGGCTTTCTCTGTCTCTCTTTTTTTTGTTGGTGTCGTTCTCTTTGCGTAGTACGTGACAGGTGACGCCTCGTCCTCCCTTTGACACGCTCAACACGCTTTTTTTTTGTATCTCTTTTTTTTTTTCGTAGCAGTGGATTTGTGCTTTCCGTAGAATTTTTTTTTACTCACCACTCTGTTTACGTCTGTTCTTCTTTTGAATATTTTCACGCGTATCGAAGATAAAAGTTCACACGCCCGAGGGAGAAAAAAAAACAGTCTATCGATCGTTTAGAGAGTATAGAGATACGCCTTGAGTTATATGTGTGCCCTTGAACGCGCCGTGCATTTTAATTTCTTTACCCCTCTTCGCACGAGTATAGAGAGTTATAGTTCGTATATAAGCATCCACCTCTCAAACTCCGGATATGTCGAATTTAACCAATAGCTCGAAATTTTTCAAACGAGGATATACGCATTCACTTTTATTTGTTTTTTGTTTTGTTTTTTATCGTGCGACGATGAGTATTCGAATATTATTCCTGAAATGGTGCTCAATTCGTTTGATCGGCTTTGGTTTTCTTTTGCATACAACGTAATCCGTGGTTATATATTTGACTTTTTCGTAAAAAATTGGGCTTTTTTTTCATTCTTCTTGTCAGAACGCAACCTTCGTGAGTAATGTAACAAGGTGAACGTAAAAATTGATCTTCCTTTCCTAAGCGTATTTGAAGCTTTTCGTAAGTATTTTTTTTTTGCCGAGTACTACACGTTTCATATATTAATTTATTTTTTTTTCTTAATGAATGTACAAACATCGTAGAAATAGTCAAATTGTATTTAGATACACCGTGTTTCCTAACGTTTTTTTTCTTGTATTATTATTATTATTTTTTGTTTTAGTTTAAATATAGCCTACGTTTTTTGTTTTTTTTTGTTAAGTCTTGATCACGATTAGAGTTTTTATTTTTTATTTAATTAATTTTTTTCAAACACGACAACATTGGATCTTTTTTTTCATTATTACAATTACATTTTACGATTATTTGTTTTTTTTATTTAACACATTTATACAACATATCGTCAATGATACTGCTTTTTTTTGTTTGTGCGAAAAAAAATGCACCTTGGCCTCCTCGTCACGTGAATGGATGTGTATATATATATATATGCATATTTATACGCGAGTGTGGAATTCGATTCGAAGAAACAAGCATATATATGGCGGTATTTGTTCTGTTTTTGTTTGTTTGTTTGAAATCTCTGTCGCGTCTAGTGCACATGCGATGATACTTGGCGTATACGTATTGCTTCAATTTTTCTTCTTCATCTTTTTAAAATTGCTCGCCCTGCACGTAAAAAGTGTACAACTTTCAAGTCCCGTGTATAATATATTTACTCTTTGCACCGTGCTGAGACAAAACTAAAATAAAAAAAAACGAGACTCACGTGTCGTCTGACCAAATTCGTGTTACTTTCACTTGTCGTCGTATCACTCACACACATACACGCACACAAAACATTGGTTTCTTTTTGTTTACTCTCTTTATTAACAAACAACAAGGCTTTATGTTTTCAAAATTTCATTTTTCGTTCAAATGCTTTGGCTTCGAACGTTTACACAGAAAAGAAAAATTCTCGTGTCGCTTGCGTTTAAAAACGATATACAAAATGAAAAAGAGAAGGGAAATGAAAAAAAAAAAAATAACAAAAACGCAGAATCGTCGAATAATAAATATCAGTGAGTTTTTATACCCTTTTGCGCTTTAGGAGATTCGTAGGGTTTCTCGCACTCACACACACACACACATTCATAACTGAGAAACGAATTTGTTTGCTTCTTCTTTTTTTCTCTCTCAAGTGTATATAGTTTCTCTTCCGCACGACATTATTATTTCTTTTAAGCAGCTCGGCCTACATGTATATGTATATATATATCAACGTAAAAAGAAAACGCACAAGCGTATCAACGGAAACGGATAGCTAGTATTTACAGACATTATTATCTTATTAAAAAATACAAATCCTACAATGTCACCTTTGTTTTTTTTTGTTTCTTCCTTCATGTATACGCACACACTCACGTACACAGAGTCGCGTGCAAATATATATAGATCTCTCACTTTTTTTTTAGTTTCTCGCGCGCACGCGGTAAGATCACAAAGTATATGTCGTGGTAAATTATGTACGAGACAACAACGGAAACGATAAAAATCGAACGGCGAAACAATAACTGTCGTGAATTTTATATATATATTATCGCACGCATCATCATTATCTAAGAAAAGCGCGTAAGTATATTATCGTATAGTTCTTCAATGTATATTCATCTAATATGTATATTAGTTTTTTTTTTGCTCTGAAAAAACTTAACGAGAACGATTTTTTTTTTCTTTTCAATAAAATGCACTGCAAACAGAAAGAGACGAAAAAAAAATTTCTTTTTTCTTTTTAATAATATTTACACATTTATTCAATTAATTAATATTTACAAACTTTATTTACACAATTGCGATGAGATTGTTAATCCTGTATGTTTTTTTGTTTAGTTCAATGTATTTTTTCTTTTTCTTTGCTTTTTTCCATTAAACAAGCAGCGGCTATAACACGTGAGACAGCAATCGAAGAACAAAAAAAAATATACACACTCTCTCTCTCTCTCTCGCTCAATAAATATCCTCACGCATACGTATATATCACTCGTTCGCAATATAGCAATCTCCATAAAATGTGCGTATCGCCTAAATAACACGTAATATTTATATATATATCGTAACGCAGTCGCACGTTTTTTTTTGTAAAGTATTGCTTCTCATGAGTTTTTTGGTTGTTGTTGGTTTCTTTTTTTCAAACGGCCCGGAATAGCGTTCGCCACATTTGTTTTTTTTTTATACGAAACACCGACTATACACGATACACTTAGCTAAAAAGAGACTTTGGGAAAGATTCCGTAGAAAAAGAGCGCGAGATTTTTTTTTCATATGTATATATAATTATAGAGAGACGACGTTCATGAGAAAGGGATGAGATTAGAGTTATAGAGAGAGAGAGAGAGATTTGCATCATCAATACATTATTATTATATACTCGACGCTCAACGCTATTCCGGGCGCAGGATTCGAACGCATTCGCACGCTATTAAGAGAGATAGAAAATAAAAATAAAAAAAACGAGAATAAAGAATTTGGCTAAGCACACGCACGCACTCAGCCACACACGCACACATCGCTTACAAGCTAACTTTGGCAATACACACTGACTCTGCACGAGCGAGGCGCGCGATTTTTTCATATTTTTTGTTTCTTTTTAATTTACTTTTAGAACCGAAAGTTGTTGTTGTTGTTGTTCTTGCCAACCACCTCATCTCAGAGGCTACTGCCGAAGTCGCTGCTCGTGCGCCGGTCGTTGTGCTTGATGTACGTCTCCGAGTAGATGCTCTTCGTGCGGTCGTCGTACCTGGAAGTCAACCTGCGTCAGATGCGAATGTTTTTTTGTTTCGGTTTCTTTTTTTTTTGTTTCGACGACATACACAATTTTTTTTTCTTTTTGCTTGTTAGTGCTATGAGATGAAAAATGAAGTTTTTACAATAAATATATTTACATACGAAACAGAGAGAAAAAGCCAGTAAAGCGCGCAAAAAAAAAAAGAGAGCGAGAGGTGATTGATAAATGTCCGCGACCCACTTTCCGTTATATACAGATGCGCGGAACCGATTGATTGGTTTACTTGCGAGCGATGTAGTAGCTCAGCTCGATGTATGGTCAGACGCGAGTCGAACGCAAATTCTGTTTATTTTTGAATAATTCTCAAACACAATCATTATAATCAAATCTTACTTTTCGAAAGAAAAAAAAAAGCTCCTCATTAAAACATTTCTCTCTCTCTCTCCCTTTTTCTCACAAGAGAAGGATAATACTTGGGCGTGCAATTTAACGGGCAACACGGTGGGTTTTATCGATCGAGAAGGCCGCGCGGAATAAGGAAGCGACCTTATTGTCGTTTGAGAAACCGCGCGGATGACGTTTTAATGGCCTTCCCCGGATTCTCGTTATCGGGGTTGCTTGTAACCGAGATTCCTCATCCAACCGACAGCCTTTTTTTTTCTCTTCTTTTTTTTTTTGTTGCGCTATAACCGCGAGAGAGAAAAGGATGTCACTTGCTTTCGAAGCTGATAATGGAAGGAGAAGCTCTTTGTACAGCAATCTGTATCTCACTCTCTCTTCTTTTTTTTGCGGCTTCTCTGGCTTCGATAATAGTGATTTTAAATGTTGAGACAAGCGTTTTTTTTTTGGCGATAAAGATGAGAGATGCTCTATTTTCTTGAAGGGGTTGGAAAGTTTTTATCTACTCTTTCTTTGGATGAATTTTTAAAACTATTATTTTAAGACTTCAAATTTTGTTGATAAAAGCTTTCCCCTCCGTTTCTTTTAAAAATTATCTAATGAAAGAACCATGAGATTGCAGCTCGTGAGAAAAAAAAGCGATCTTTCGCAAACGAAAAGCCAATTACATCGTAAATCAGCTTTCTTCCGAAAGATTTGTTAGGAAAAAGAAGCGGTATAAATATATTTACATAAAAAGAGAGAAGCGTTTTCATAATGAAGCTCATGATTCTCGATCGCGCGACAATCCGAAGATCGTCGCGCGACAGATTGTTCTTTTGTTAAATGAGTGAGAAAAAAAGCTTCGCTAATTACCTATTAATGTATGGTTTGTTTGTACATATTTGGTTAAATATTTTTGGTAAGCACAATTTTTGGGCATAAGAAGCACAGGCGTCGGTACGGTAGCGCCGCAGCGTAGGTAGAGCAGTAGCGAGAGAGATATGTACGGGATGTTGGCTTGGTAATATAATTTTTTGCATTTTTTTTTTCGGCTTTCGAGTCGAAGTCTCTCACCTAAGCGAGGGCCTGCGGAAATCGAGTGCCTCAAGATCCGAGGGCTCTCGACGGCACAGCGAGCAGAAGGCGCACTGTAGAGTATTCTTGAAGGCCTCCCGGAAGTCGCGATTGAAGTAAGCGTAGATCAATGGATTCAACGCCGAATTGGTATAACCGATCCAGAACAATACCGTGACCATGACGTCTGGGCACGGGCAGTACTCGTCGCCGCACAGGCTCGTTATGATGTACCACAAGAAAAACGGCAGCCAGCATATCATGAACGTGCCCATTATTATGCCAAGCGTACGCGCTGCCTTGTGCTCGCGCTTCATCTTCTGGATATTCTTGTCCTTCGTCGGCGTGTGCAGATGATGCTCCACTGCACCGCTCACCTGCGTTTTCAGAAGGCATTTTGTCAATTGCATATCGCTCGCTCGACGGCTTTGTGGCTGTAAAAGTTCGTTTTTTTTTTCAGGGTGGAAAAAAAAGAAAACAAACAAGACAAAATTAGAATCTCAATTCTTTTCGATACTCGATTGATGACCAAAAATTTTTTGTGTTAGTAGCGTCTACGGATGAGAAGCTTGTTCTTTTTTTTTTTAGTTGCAGCCGTGATTTATCTTTGCGGTGAAAGCTTTCCAATCAAATCATAAAAAAAAACAGAAACAATTGAAAAAAAAAATCGGGTACTCTTCAATTGAACTTTAAACCAAGCGATTTACCAAAGCAATCTAAAAATGAATTGAACTGACAAAAAGAACATTAAAAAGAATATTCACCTCGTTGAGCGTGAGAGTTTTGGAAGAGCCGCCGCCGCTGTTGAGCTCGCCGTTGATATTATTGAGATCTCTGCTCGGCCTGTGGCTCAGCAGCATGGCGTTGCCCATGCGACTGTGCATCTGCTTCTCCTGGCGATTCGCCTCGCGGAATATCGCCAGATACGTCAGCGACATTATCGTGCAGGGTATCCAGAATGATATGCTCGACGATATCACAGCGTACACCTTATTCACCTGCCGAAAAGAGATGGGGAGGAAAAAAAAACACACGTTTGATTAATCGAACAAAGTGAAGTTTGAAAAATTATATGAGAGAGAAAGAGAAAAAGCCACCTTGAAGAAACACTCGTCAGTGTACTTCCTTCGATTTTGCATATTCTCCTCGGTGGTGTACCACTCGCTGAATATCGGCACGAACGATATGATCGCCGGGGCGAACCAGCAGGCGAACAGCATGTAAAAGGCTACGCGTTTGGTTATGCTGATGGGATAGCTGAGCGGTTTGACGACGGCGTAATAACGATCCACGGATATGAACATCAGATGAAGAATGGAGCTTGTGCTGAAGTACACGTCGAGCGCGTTCCAAACGTCGCACATCACGTAACCGAACATCCATTGGCCGGTTATCTGTACGCTGGCGTTGAACGTCATGGCGAACATCGCAACCAGCATGTCGGCCAGCGCCAGAGAGACGACGAAGTAATTGGTTATTATGCGGAGCTTGCGGTGACGTATGACCGAGACCATAACCAGGAGGTTGCCGAATATCGCCGCCAGGATTATCGAGCCTAGGAAGCAACCCAACGCTATCGCTCTGCAAAGGAATGATTTGAGATTTAGAAATGGTTGAAAACTTTTTTTTTTTGGAAGGTTGATTGGTTGAATACTCACTTGGGTACATCGATGGGTTTGTGCTCGGTGAGATTCATGGGACCCTCGTCGAAGCTCAAATTGCGGCTTTCGTCGTTGACCATCCCGGTGCGTCTGTCGTCGTCTTCCTCGTCTTTGGGATCACGCGTCGTCGTCGGTACATGAGGTTGGACGCTGCTGCTTAGAGGATCTGCTGAGTGCATGTCTACCCCGCGACGCCAGCGCGCCGCCTGTCTCGTTATCGAGCTGTACTCGTTGTGCTGTCGAAGAGATTTACGTGAATTTTATGATTTGATACGCTTTCTTTTTTTTTTTCGGCGGCGTATCTGAACGCGTGTGTTCTGGTAAAAAATCTAACGATAGTGCAAGGTCTTTTCATTCTAATTCTGACTTGAAAATTGATTTATATGGAGCTTTGAGATACACGGAAAAATGATTATTTTTGTAAATCATCTATTTCGAAGATGAAATTCAAAAGAGTATAAGTATTCAGAATTTTTTTCAGATTTCACGCTAAAAGTGAAGGAAAAAATCGCTCTAAAAATGCTTAAATTACAGTTCATAAAAGAAGAAATAAAACGATAACCAACCTTGTATTGGCGCGAAGCCAAGTACATCGGTGAGTCTGGAGCGGCAGCATATCCACCACCGCCATCGTCATGGTAATAGTGGTGGTGGTGGTGGTGATGGTGGTGAGATGCAGCATGATTTTCATGAGGAAGAAATCGAGTGCCGACGGCGGCGGCGCTTGGAGGTCGCTCATGTGTGTTGGCGAGCGCCGCCTCAGCCGGGCTTGCGAGCGCGATTAGAAGCGCCGCCGCCGCCGCTAAACGAATGACAGATCCGCGCGAGGACCAACTATCCGCCGGAGCTGTTACTGCTGTTGCTGGTGCTACCGGCTTCCGGCAGCCGCTGCTACAACGGCGGCCGCTCGCCTGCTGCTGCCGCTGCTCGTTGCGCTCGCAACCTCCGAACTTGATGATGATGATTTTGCTGCTGCTGCTGCTGACGGCGACGGCGGCGGCGGCGGTTGATTGGCGTGAGGGCAAACTCGTGCTACGACTCGCGGCCAGCTCAGCTGCGTTTTAGTCACCACCTGCGAGATTCGCCTCGATCGCTTTGCTCTGCTGCGCCGGCCAGCTTACGTGATTCTGAAAGTACAATTTGAGTTTTTTTGGGCGTTAGTTTTTTGTTTTTTTTTCACGCGAATAAACGATTCAATTTTTAATGAAAAGGGAATTCAATTTTGCTGCAGATAACGGTTTCAGGGAATAATCGAATCTCACTCGAGAGCTCGGTTTAAGGTGTAGTTTGCTTTTAATCGAATTTTCATCGACTTTTTTTTTGTTTCTAGGTACGAGCAGCTCTTTGAAATACTCATTGTAATATTCATCTTTACAAAAAGTCGTTGTAATTGTTGAACAAGCGCTTACACGTAAAACACAGTAGAAAGTAACTCATAATATTGCACATTAAAGCTAAAAGGGCTTTCCCTAAACTTGAGTAAAATTAACGAAGTTTGTTACAAAAATTATAGTTCAAGTGCTAACGCTAAACTTTTAATGACTCCCCACTTAGACAACAAAAATTACACATTATATATGCTTTTGTTTTTTTTTTTTCTCTTTCATATACGCCAAGACCGAGAAGCTATATTCGGTTCGCTTTGATTTTCCGTCAGCTGCAAACGTGTTATTGCTTCCTACATTTTCAAAACTTATTACCGACAACTTCTAAACAACTGTTTATTATTTGTTCTCAGCGAGGAATTACATAGAATTTTATTGCTACGAGTTTTTGTTTGACATTTGTTTTCGGCAAAATTATAAATAGCCGGATGTTAGAGGAGAAAAAGTTTGCCAGACTTATTTATCTGAAAGAAGAGATCGTCGGATATAATATTTATACAACGTTTAAATAAAGAACGTGTGATGAATGACTTTTAATGTGGAAAAAAAAAACTTTTCCAATGTGTCTCAAGACGAATAAATTTATCTCTCACTACAATAATTACGTCTCTTTCTCGTTTCCAGACACACGTATAAACGGGATCAAGCGATATTAAACGATCCAGTATTTCCTTAACGCTAATCAACCCAATGAATAGTCCCTCCCGAAGAGAAAAAAAAATACCTCACCTTTTCTTCTTTTCTAATTCCTCCCCATACTCGGTCGCGGTAATCCCTCCCGCAAAAGAAAATCCCTATCCCAACAGAATCAACATAAATCTCGGAAGCAAAAAAAAAAGAAAACTTTTGTTTTGCTCTCTCTGAGGCTTCTTTTTTTCCCTCAGCAAAATTAGTCCAATCCCCAGCCAACAATCAGCGAGAGAGCGAAAGTCAGATATAACGTAATCTTACGATTTATCAAACAAAGAGGAGCACGCGCGCGAACAAAAATCGATGATGCCTACGCAACACACGCCTCGAGGCTATGCGTTTCACGATAATAAGAGAAGAAAATGCTTCCTTCTTTTTTTTTTTTTATCTCGCCTGCGAGATTTTTTTCTGTATATAAGGCTTTTGTGTGTGTATGTGTTTGGTGATCGATGCCGATCGTTTGGCCTCGCACATGTGGGACAAAAGTATGGTTTAGTGCCAGCGTACAGATAAGATGCTCGGGGATTTATTTTTTTTACGGGGAGTGTAGGCTTCTTACTTATTCTTCTTCTTCTTCTTCTTTTACGACTTATGGGATGGAAATTACTTTTTATACCGCGATCGTTATTCTCTCTCTCTCTCTCTCTCTTTTTTCGTCGCTGAGTTTATTGGCTTGGCTTTCGATCGTTAAGTTCTTTTTACAACTTTTATAGTGATATGGGCTGTATTACAGTCTCCTCGATATTGATAAAAATAACTGTTGGTGAACAAAAAAAAATTAATTTCGCAATCGTCATCAAACCAAAGCTCCCTAACGTAAAAAAAAGCTTTAGAAAAAAACACACACACACATCGTTGTTCCACAAAAGAGAGAGGAAAAACCTTGAAAGACAAAAATAAAAATAATATCTCATGGTAGCATCTTAGCGTCCAGCCCGGCCCGGCCACGAAACTAACGATCACAATCGCAACCCCGAAATATAAATCACGTCCATATACATAGCGTTACCATCCGGATTTAACACTTTTTTCTCTCTCGAGATTTCCCGAAACTTTCCTCTCTCCACGTGTAATTCCTCGAGGTCGCGCTGTAATTATATATATATATATGAGATTCTGGATGTTGATTGAATATATGAAGCATGTGATATTGAACTTATATTTTAGTTATCGCAGACATTCACTCTAAGCGTCGCATTTCCTTTAGCGACTACATTGTAGCTTAGATGTCGTCCCTTGGACGCGGACGCACGCAGACTGGCCATTCGGCCCAAAGGGCCCTAACGACTTTCCTCGCTTTCCCCTTTTATGACACCAAGGCGAGTTCGGTCTCGCCACGGACAGATGTTTGCCAAATGCTAAACCATCTCACTCTCTCAGCTCCACAGCCTTTCCCGGGGACACTCATACTATTCCATTCCCACATATATATATATATATTATATATATATATCAGACTTATTTATTGTCGTAAGTCGCTCTCCGAAATACACGACTGATATGTAAAGCGAGCCAGCGTACATTAATCTAAAAAAAAAAACAGGTCCCCCACGTGTAATTCCCACGGCGCTTTGCATATAAATAAAATAAGATAAATATATACACGCGTGTGTATACAAATCGCAGCTTTCGCGCGAAAGAGGAAGCTCTCTCTCTCTCTCTCTTTCACTCTCTCTCTCTCTCTCTCTCTCTCTCTCTCTCTCTCTCTCTCTCTCTCTCTCTCTCTCTCTCTCTCTCTCTCTCTCTGACACACTTGAAATTCATGACTGGTATGTGAGTGTAATACGCGTGCATTACAAGTTGTGTGGGCAGATATGCATGTTTTTTTTTTTGAGCAACCCAAATTTGATTTTCCAAAAAAAAACCCGTAATGTTACACTCGCGTACGTGTACGCGTGTATAAGGTCGTACGTGATTTATTCTTACGAAAAAAAAAGGTTTGATCGATATTCATTGAAATTCCGGCGAGATTCCTCGCGCGCGCGTGGATCAGTCAGAAATTGATTTGATTTTCTAGCTGACCGGATTGAAGAAAGAAAACTTTTACCCATCTCCCCCCCCTTTATTTTAGGATATCAGCGATATCCGATATTTCAACGGTATTTTCTAATATAACGTTACTGCGTCCGTAAGTAATGCGATTTTCCTCTAGTGTTATTGAATTTTTCCATTCGCCTAGTGTGCAACATCGGATTTTTCAACGGATATTCCGTCAATGTATTTTTCGAAATAACACATCCGAATACATTTCCGATAACGAAAGAAAGAAAAAAAAATCCACCCTAACTTTCCCCAGCAAAAAAAAAAAGTGACCTCATGACTTCTCGTCACTTTGCCCTGGCACGTGTCGGCAATAATGCTAAAGCCTCATTCTCTCGCTGGTCGTAAAAGGCGTGGAGAAATGCCTGCAGGCGGATATTTAGCCTAGGCGCATCTTGCGTGTCATAAGATATACATAGTTTTTTCGAAGAAACTAAGGGGTGGTGGTGGTGGGGTGGCACACGCGCGAAAATAGCTTTCTGGATTCCAGCGCTTGCGCTTAATCTAGTCCAAGGTCAGCGTCCGTAGGATCAATGTCACATACACACACACACGCACTCGCACACACTCTCTCTCTCGTAATGATAATTCAAGGGTGGGAGGTTAAGAGTTATTGCGATGCCACTCGTAAATTACAACGAGAGTATGAGGGGGAGGAGAATCCACGTCTTGTGTGTAGTTTTCAGACGACTACTATGCTTCTACGTACTTTTTTTTTTTTGCTCTTGCTATACTTCCCGAAGAGCTTGATGGAGATTGATGGTGAAATTTTCAAAAGCGAGAATTTTTTAGTTTAGCTTTCATTATCGACGATCAGATTTTCTCTTTTTTTTTTCAGGGAGGATTGATGATGATGGGCAGGCTCTGAGTTGTGTTTGATGTAACACACATTATATTCCCTGATAAAGTGCCCCTTTGCTCTCTTTTCATTTCGGCCTTTTGTCGCGCGTAGAGCCGACGATTTTTCACATATATGTGTATGTGTGTTTGTGTAACCTAATGTACCAATGATACGAGAAACGTTATCGGAAGGATACTTTACACGAAAGAAAATAATATTCGCGTAATATAAAAGGAAGAGGATCATCAATCTCTCTCTTCTTTCGAACTGTTGTTAATTTCTCTAGGCAGCATATCAAAATTGTGTCTATGCGACCGCAAAGACATTCCCCTTCAATAAACCAAAAAGGCCATGGGCGCCAACGCGTCGGACAATAAATTTTTTTTTTCCGACGCGGGGGTTTTTATTTTCCTTGGCACGCGCGCGCATATATAAAAAGCGGCGTCCTTCGCGCCGCTGAGGAAAACTATGCTAAATACGCTTTATGACATTTCGCTTGTTGTATATACTTCTTTTTTTTTTCATTTTATATTTAGAGATCGTTTCGTAATCAAGATTGATAGGTATTTCCTTTTTTTCTGATTAAGCATGTAAAAAAAACAATCTTGGGATATTTGCGTCGAAGTAAATATTGACGTCTTAGAATATTTGCCTCGTGATGCAAATAAAAAAAACAATGTGACTCACGCGGATGGATTTTATGTACATCTTATTTCCACGAAAATATATTCGAAATATTTACATATATATGTATATATGCCACAGCAGCTGACAAAATATAATAAAAAAAAATAATAAATGCTCTCTTTGTGGAGATCAACAATAGAGCTACTTGGTTTCCCGTTGGAAGCTCGCATTTCGCACGCGAAACAACCGCACGTATAGTGCAATTACAACAATAGCCAACGACACAACGAGAGAGAGAAAGAGAGAGAGAGAGTAGAGGAAAATGCACGCGAGAGAAATTAAAGCGATGCCAGTTGTCGTGACACGGGACAGTTAAAAATAGACTCGAGGACGTGCAGCAGCAGCAGTAGCATAGTGTAGCAGCCCGCGGTGGCCGTTTGAATTTGATTTTTCAACGGCGATAACACCCCGGCAGCGTTGGCTAGGGGCGGAATTACACGTGGGCTCGTGTGTGCCGAGGGAGAGAGAGAGAGAGAAAGGAAACGAAACTTTTGCCGAGTGAGAGAGATCGCGAGCTTGCGATATCAAACTTGCGGCTTTTCGGAGTTTCGATATCGTATTCTCGTCTGATGATCTAGTTCTGTCTTCTTTAAAAAAAGAAAATTAAAGTCGAAATTTCCGTATGAACGTCATAAAGCTGAGATGAGGGATCAGTGGGAAAAACTTTTCATTCAAAGACCATAAAGTTCAGCATTTCAATAGCGCTGCTGCTGCTGCCTACTGCTGCGGGCTGTTAAATCAAACGATCAATTAATCAGAGTCGAGGGAGTGAGAGAGCGAACGCTACGTGATTAACAGGCCGCCAATTATCCGATGATTAATGCCGCTGTACTCGCTATATACATCGGCGAACAGAACCTTTTCACTTAACTGCGCACGCGCTCCGCAGGCACGTTGACATTTAATTTGTGATATTGTTGCCGAGCTCTCTGCGCGCTCGATGGAATTTTATAAGTGATAGGTTTGTGTTCTTCTTTTTTCTTTTTTTTTTTAATTTTAGATGGTTGACGATGAAAATTGTTTATCATACGTTTGGAATTCCTCGATTTCTATTTACTTCGTCGACTATTAGATGAATAAATTTTCCTCCTAAAATCCCGAAAATAGAACGAGTAAAAATGATCGACGGAGAAGCTGCGGACAGCTAAGAGAGAGAGAGAGAGGAAAATCAACGTCAAAAAGTCGATATACACTGCGCCGGTGTGACGCAGAGCTTTCACGAATCTATAATTAATTTGCGAAAACGCGGTGTCGCTGAGTCATCTTTTTTTTTTTCTCTCTCTCTCTCTCGTATATTTCGTCGATGATGATGTGCCGAAGAAGAGATTTGTCGCCTGAAGTGGAAAACTACTTACTGACGCACATGACATCTCTCTCTCGTGAGAGATCTCTTCTTCTTCTTCTCCTTCTTCTTCTTCTTTTTTTTAACGAGCAACCGAGTCACGTTGACAATTGAGAATGAAATATCGATCTGTACGACAATTGAGCGAGTTTAAAGATTTTTTCAAGCTTGCTGTTGTGTTGGATTTTTCTTTTTTTCGAAGACGTATTTTTTGAAGTGAGATGAATTTGTTTGTGTTTTTTTTAATGGAAAAATTGATTTGAATGTTAATTTTCTATTTCGTAATTCAGATCATATTTTATTGATGTGAACTTCGACAGTATAAAAGTCTGCCCTGAACTACCCTTTAAAATACATTTAAAAAAATCAATTATAGCTCTCTTACTCCCGATATTTTCAACTAATAAATCGCATATTAATCGTCATTTAAAAAAGCATGAAAAACGAGGTTGCTTTACAGAATAATAACAGCCATCCATCCAGCTGACAAGATAATATCCGATTTTCAAACCGTAACCAAGAATTCCGAGTTATTAAATAAGTCTACATAATTACAAGTCTATACTTGACGTATAACGACTTCATTTCAGCATTTTTTTTCCTTCCTTTCGCGCGACACTTCATCTCTCGGTGTATTAGATAATAAACTGTAATTTTCCGAAAATCACTAAATCCACACGCGAAAGATTTAACACTTTGGAGAGCATCTGTTTTCCTCGTGTGGTCGATGGTCGTCGCAGGTGGGCGACAATGCATCGCAGAGGCTGTTAGGATTATGGAGATTCATGGAGATTTCGACGTTATCTAACACAACGTTCACGTTCGCGCGTCTTGCAAGGAATCGGTTAGTTAGCTGTTGTTTGCTTTACGACCTCCCTTCAGTTCACGTCGCTTGTTGGTTTGTCGATCGTCCGTGCACAGTTCAACCAAATAGCTTTTATTTATCTGATTATGATTGACGAGATTTAAATATATTTGCAAACAAAAAATAATACGACTCAGCACAGATTTTTATATTTCTCGATCGATAAAACAAAAAACAAAAGGAAGAACCCATCATCTCTTCGTCCATTCATGGCCAATCAAAAAAAAAATCCTCTTGCACACGCGATTAGCATGCGCATATAAAAGTCAGTGCGCGCAGTGTCGGCAGTAAATCGAGTGTATGTGTGTGTGCCCGTGACACAAACAAAGCCCCTAGCGATAAAGTTGCCGACGTGTCACGGGCAATGCTCGATCGATACCCATATAACCCGCGCTCTTGCTCAGTTTAACTGCCGGAGGAGGAATGATCATTACGAATTCCTTGGGCGTTTTGTTTCGCGGACACTTTTTATTTTGAATGATTTGCAAGGGATATGTCCACTCTCGCGCGGCAGGAAGTTCGAGAGAGAGAGAGAGAGAGAGAGAGAGAGAGAGAGAGAGAGAGAGAGAGAGAGAGAGAGAGAGAGAGAGAGAGAGAGTTGGATTTGGGTAAGATGGTGAGCCGGAAAAATTGAAGCGGAAGTTTTAGTTATTTTTTCTTTTTTTGGAAGGTAGAGTATCGCGATGAATAAATTGTGGAATTTTTGGTTGCGATAATCGATGAAATTATTGCATCTTCAATTGTCAATGACGAGGCACTTTTGAAACAAGGCCGGGAGGAAAAAAAGCGATATAAAGGGACGAAGCGAATAAAGGGTGCAAGATTGGCCGAAAAAACAAAACATCGTAAATCAATAATGATTCACGCAAAATGACGTGAATTGAAAGCCATCAATTTGCATGAGAGAAGAAAGAAAGAAAAGTGAGAGAGATTGTTTCACTAACGCGACACGTGTCTCTCTTCGGCAAATTGATTTGTAGTGCTGGGATATATATATAATTGAAAGAAAAAAATAAATCGGATTTATCGCTCGCTCGCAGATTCATCAAAGTTAATCAAGACGAACGAGAGTCGAGTGTGTGTCCGTGAGTTTCAGGAGAGGAAATAAAGGACATTGTTTCTTTCTTTTCCCTTTTGTTTAATTCTAATAAATGAATGCGTATCCTCTCGTGAAATTTTGATCCATATCTGACGCTCGTTCCTCAAGCAAATTGATAAAGATTAATTGACCGAGACGTGGCAGCATTAATCAACATTGCGATTTCTATTATGCGCAAAACGTTTAATTAACTCTCGAGTAGATATATGTTTCACCGGAAGGAAATTGATGGCGTTGATTTTCTTGCTGTCGGTGCTACTTTTTTTTTTTTGCTTTCGTACTTTACCTGTGATGACTTTGCGATACGCGTTGTCGACGATTTAAAAACGATTAATCAGCAGAGTAACTTTTTTTTGTTGCGATGCATTTTACGTCGTGATCAATTAGATTCTGTTTGTTTTGTAAACGAGTGGTTTGTTTTTTTTTGTATCGGCGTTATTTTTTACATACTGTATCTCCTGAAATATGACGCTTAAAACTCGGATGACATTAACGTTGTGAAATCCGTGTCGGCATGGGAATTTACGAGCTCGTAAAGCATTTCGGTAGAAAGCACATTACTGATAGGCGAAATGTACTTTTTGCTGTTTTTTTTTTATACGTCAGAGAAAAGCATCGCACGACGATTGAATTATATCTCGGTAAACATTGTAAGAGTGTGTAAATTTTTTTAAAAAATTGCCCATTCGTTTGGAAACCGTGTTCGCGAAAATAAATAAAAAAAACATAGTGAACCGCGAAAGGGTAGGAAAAAAAATTGGATCGAAAGCTCTCGCCGTTATAAATATACGAGCCGCGTTATAATTCCCGCATGGAGTATGCACTTTTTGGGATTTCATTTGGCGAGAGAGTGAGAGAGAGTCGTTGCGCGATGAAAGCCTGGGATTACGGGGATATATATCTCTCTCTCTCTCTCTCCCTCGTGGTCTAGTTCCCCTCGCCGTTATTTAATTTTTTCGCGAGCTTTTAATGACGCGCTTTTGTTCGGCGAAATATGCTGCTGCTGCTGCCCTTTTCTTCTCTTCTCTCTTTTTTTTTTCTCTCGTGTCGGCGAGCGCGGGGATGTATTTTTTTTCTTTGGTTTTTTTAGTGTGTATGTGACTGTGGAAATTTGATGGAGATTTTTTATTTTTTTCATTCTTCTCGGGGATTTGAAATTATTTTTCGTGGACTAAAAAGTGATTACAAATTCGTTTTTTTTTAAATACGTGTAAATAAATCGTTCTCAGTTTCGAAATTACGTAAATTAAACGTAACGTATAAGTTTCGGGTCAGTTGTTTGCGGGAATTATTGATTACTCAAACAACACAAATTACAGAGTTTACAAAGCTTCGCGCAGTCGAGCATTCGAAGCTCTAATTAACCACCGCCGCGGGCTTGGAAAATAAAACGCACTGAACGAAAATTGCGTTTGATTCCGTATTGTAAAAGTTCCGAACTATATAACTAAATTTTTCATACTCCATCAACCATCGCGCAAAACTTTCAGCACTAAAAACTACATGGAGCTGTTGAAAGTTGAAAAACAAACGCAACGAAAAGTTCGTTCGCTCATTTTTCAAGCAAGAATCGAACTTCGCAATATCAGAAAATCATGTAGTTCGCACACGCATTGAACAACAACAAAAAAGTCAATTAATCAAGTGTACGTTTTCTTTCTCTCGTCGTCGTCAGGGGTCTAAAGGAATTATTTATCTGAGCGACTAACGAGCCACAGATTTCTTGCCTCGACGTGAGAGAGAGAGGTGCTTTCGGAAATCGATACTCTGCTGGTACTGCTACTGCGTGGGGCTGTGGAAAATGGGTTACTAGGCTTTGCTCTGCTCTGCTCTCTCGCTCTCAGTCACCCGGCGCGGCCGCCGAATTGGAACGCCGTTGGAATGAATGGAGATGAAATGTTTGCTGGATGGATCTTTCGCCAAGGCTATGTAGGCCATTCGTGAATGAATGTTTGTGTTGTGTGCCCGCCGTGCACACGCTAACCATCGGACATTATGTACTTTTTTTTGTGTTTTTTTTTTAAACGAACTATATCGCGAATCACTATTTGGATTTCAAACTGTAGGTGATGAAAGTTATTTTTTAGAAATAAAAGCTCAAATTTGCGTTGTGGAATACCGTGACGGAAATCCATAAAGTAACGAAGTTCGCGTTACAACAACACTAACACCAACAACAACAATAACAACAACAACGATCAAAAGCTACTTTTTTTCTTTTTTGTTTTACAGAACAATCGATACAGAAGTCGCGTCGAAACTTTATATACTGCAATATACATATGCTAATTATAGCCGCAGTAAGTTTACCAATAGGAAATTTTCGAACGCTCTCTCTCTCTCGCGAGCGAGCGAAAGCTGAATATTCAGCACAACGCGAGTGCACTTTGGCCTTATTAGCCTGTGTTGCGGTTTTGCTACCCCCGCGCAACTTTCTCTCTTCCAAAGTACATATATACACACATACACACACTCGCGAACTGGACCCTTCAAGCCAAAAGCTTTCCAATAATGCCTTTACCCAGTTGAATGTTGAAACTCTATGGATTATATCAGCATTCTCTTATTGGCGATTTTAACCTCGTTATCAGAGAGAGGCAGAGTTATTTCGGAAATGAGAGACGGTTTTGTGATTATTATCTCGTTGAAATTTGTCGATAACCCGATAATTATTTCGTTATGAAGGTAATATCGAAGAGAGTTATTTTTCGTACATTTTTGTCAAATACACGTCTTACAATTTCTCCAAACTCAAGCGCAGTCGAAGTATGTCTCGCTAAATCGACGACCCTTTCCCGAGATACCAATGGCATCGGAGGATCTGAAAGCCGAATTTATTGATCCAGACTTTGGAGGCTAAAGGCTTTCGCGGTTAATGCCTCGATTGCCTCTCTCTCTATCTCACTTACTCTTGTGTTTGTTCACGGGTTGCTTGCGTTACAAGCTAAAGAGCATACCGCGCTTGCAATGAGAATTTCGGGCGAAATGTGTAAAATACTGGTTTTCAGTAGTATTGATGAGGATTGATCAGACAAATTTTTGCGTGACTATTATTATTTATCCTTTTTTTCTTTATAATAAAGTCAATTGAACAGAATGACGTCGATGAAATAATTCCCAACGTTCGTGACTTTCAATCCCGATGAATTTCTCAGAAGTGCTGATTAAAGGATAAAAAAACTTTCGAGAAAGAAGAAAAAAAATCCATATGCGCGAGCGTAGGATGGTAATTGAAACGTTCGCAGGCTAATGAAAATGTTAGCGGCACGTGAAAAAATTAGCGAGACAATCGATACGACAGCGAGTGCCAGAAGGTTACGGACGATCGATTCACTTCTCGTTTTTTTTTTTCTTTTTTTTTTATTTCTGTGCTGCTCGACGCCACTTTGCTTTATTTAGATACACCGCGGCGAAGTACTGCGGATGTGCATAGATAGAATTCGCATGAGAAATCAGTGTTTTGTTCCGGTTGCGGGGAGAGGAATTATTGATTGGAAGCTCGCGGAGCTGACAATTTAATTTCGTTTTACAAAAAAAAGGAAAGAGAGGAAATCTTTTGAATATCACCAGATGGACGTTTAATTTCGTGCTCGTGGAATTGAAAAAAAAAGCCGATTGAGATCGCAGCATCTCGTGCGGGGAAAAAAACGGGAGCGCAACGTCGAACTCTTTTTTTTTCTGTAAATTTAACGAGTCCGGAAATCGGGGGAAAAGCTTCTTTCCCACTGCACTGCGAAAAAAGGAGCTTGATAGATCAAAGAAATTTCAAACCCCTCGGAATTTTTCAGTTCGCTCTTTTATGCTTACAGAGAACGAGACGACGAAGAAGAAGCGCATATCCGAGCTCTCACTCTTTTTCAAGAGATTTTTCCATGAGTAAGCGTTATTGCTGCTGCACACGTCGGATATATATACGTTTTTTTTTTTGTGAATAGAAATGTGGTTTTGCACTCACGTATTAGGATGAATGGGTATGAGCATCTCCTTACCTGCAACAAAAGAGAAATCAATGTGAAATTTTATTATTTACTTGCCGGAAAAGAGGATTTTTGAATTCATGAATTTTATGTTTTACTTTTCTTAGATTTTTCGAAAAAGAATTGTAAATTTCATAAAGGCATTGCTCTTTTGAAAGCGGCTTTTACAAAGAGATGAATTCACTCCTAAAAATAAAAAAAAAGAGAATTTTGAAAAATCTCTCGAGAGCTTTTTAATGCAAACACGTCCACCTCGCAAAAATAAAGCCTATACATTACCTCGTCATAACTAAAGTTTGCAAAAGCTCTAAGCTCTAAAACTATAAATAACAAGCATCGATCCGCGTGTCCCTACTCTCCAATAAACCTGTTAAAATAGCGAAGGTTTTACGCGCGTCACTGACGTGTCATTATACCAAAAGAGAGAGAGAGAGAGAGATGCAGTTCATTGTCACGGTTGAAGTCGTGTGTGCAATCGATTGCTTGGCGGCGGCTCATTTGGCATTCCGGATCGATCGACGACTCACACTCTCATTTTTTTTCTCTCTCTCTCTTTCCTTTTTTTTTTCTTCAGCAAGCCGTGGAAGGCCGGGCGAAGGTGAGGTTCAAGTGGCTCGCGTGTGCTACGTGGCTGAGTGGCCGAGCTTTTTTCGGGCTTGGAAAAATGCTGCTTGCCTATCTTTGTCATCTTGCCACCCCGCGAAAGTTTGATATACCGCGATTTTATTTTGATTCTTGACAAACGTATTTTTTCGTTTGTTTGTTTGTTTGTTTGTTTTTTTGATAATTTTATGTTTACCCGTAGGAAAGATCAAGGTGTTGACATTGAAACAATAGATGAAATTATTGAAAAACTTCTCTCTTTTTTTCTCCTCAAGGTTCCGTACCAAAAGAAGACTGGTATTGAGTGTAGACATCATCGATTTTTTTTTTCCAAAGGGAGCAAGCGAAACGTTGCTGAATAATTGTAGAATATCGATGCATCCTCAACAAATTTCCCAATGACTTTTGCCTTGGCGAAAAAAAAAATATCAATCAAGCAATGTCAAGTTTTTTTCATTTTCAATATTTTCACGCGCGTGGCATTGAAAATAAAAAATTAAAATTTCGCAAATAAATGAACAAAAAAAAATAAAAATAAAACAATGGAGTGGTCTGGTCAAACGTCGATTCTTACCACTTGAACGTTAAATCGCCTTGAACGATATGATCAATGACACTCTCCCTCGTGAAATAAATGCAAGCGGCTAATCGTCTCTCTCTCTCATAGCACGACGAATGGCAAACACAGCAAGGGCTGTTAGTAAGACTATTGATCCGCGTTTGCAAGCTTCCATTGATGCTTATAACTCGCGCACTTGCAGACACGTATGTGTGTGTGTAGGTTGGCTGGCAAGCTGCCAATTTTTCTCGACGAAAAGTTGGCGGCCGTCTAGAGGACTTCAATTAAAAAACTGCGTATACTACTACGTGCGTTCAGTCAAAAGAGAAGAAAGTTTCTTTTTTTACCGGCTTTTTTTTTAGTGTGACTTTGACCATTATCTTTCGCTCGCAATCTCTTTCTCAACAAGCGATCGCGAAAAACAAAAAAGAAAGCCAAGGACAAGGGCAAAAAGCTGTTGCACGTGTGTATGTGTGTGATGTCGATGCTTGTCTCGCTAATTTTTCTCGGCCGAAGGCCAGAGACAACGAGCGGATTATACGCCCGCCTGAATGTCGAGACTCGTCGTCGTCGTAGTCGTCGTCGTCGTCGTCGTCGGCGAGTGATTTTAGCCAAAAACTTTAAATATCACTGACTGAGAGAGAGAAAGAGAAAGAAAGTTTGTTCGGGGCGATGATGTCAGTGTAATAACGCGTGAAAGATTATCTGTTTGAAATCCCTTCTTCTTTTTTTTTACAAGGAAGTTAGGGGTGCAATGTCGTGGTAAAATTTTATATACGCGCGGAGGGGCACGAGAAAATGTGTTCCTCGGGAAGGAAGATTATCTGTTGTTTGACGGTCAATCAAATGCCAAATGGGTCGTGACAAAAAAAAACCCTTATATGACCTTCGTAATAGTGCGGAAATTGCGGACGTAAGAGCGAGCGTTAAAATTGATTTTGACATTAAGAGAGATTCTTGGCTGAAGCTTTTGACTATCGAAAAAAATATATGATCTCGTGTAAAAGTCCGATTTAATTTTATCTCGAGCCATTTACACGTGTCGCGCGATCAAGAAAAAAAAAAGAGAACTCTCATCAAACAGTCTTCGATAAATTTTCTTTCGCTTATATAGTACACGACAACAACAATGTCATCGTCGTTGGCTTGAAATCTCATCTCGGAGCTAAAATAACGTTTCTTAATAATTTTTCCAACGCGCGCGGGCACATACACTTTCCCTCTCGGCGACAAACTTTTCCAACACGCTGGAAAATCCATTATCCGCGAATACAACGTTTTTACAAGAAAAGAGAGAGAGAAAAAAAAAGCCAATATTTATTCTTTGCAAGTAAGTTCCGACAAGAACTTCAGCTTGTGCTGTGCGCGCGGAGGTATCGAGGAATTGCAAAAGTTCGTGATTTGGTAAACAAACGGGAGGGGAAACGCGTTGGCGCTGGATTAAGGTGGTAAAGTTGCAGCCGCCGCTGTAGTGCATAAAAAATGTCGCTGGCTGCGCGTTTTATCGTTGTACCATCCCACCTTTTTTTTACGATGTCCTTTTACCCAACGCCGCAGGTATTCAAGCCGAGGCTGTGTTCCTCTTTTTTCGAATTACCGGTATTACTACACACCGCGAGTTTTATTTTCTTTTTTTATTTCGCCTCGAATAAATCTTCTCTCACGTTAGAAGTATCAATACCATAAATTCTAGAGAATAAAAAAAAATGTTATACATGCCTTCTATGCAAAAAAAAAAAAATTTCTTGCATTATTAATAAACATACGATCGAAGGCAAAGGGAGCTTAATACTCGAGCTTTCAATCTCAAAACGTAGGTCCTTTTGGGCTCTTTCTTTTTTAATTAAAAGATTAAAATGCACGCGCCGGATGAAAAATTGCGACGAGGAGAGCAGCAGCAGAGGATCTCTTTCATATACATGAAGCTTGTGCAAAGAGAGATAGAAGGCAGCTCAAAGAAGAGAGATTCAATTTGGAGAGAGAGAGAGATAGATAGAGAGGAGGTCCCTTTGTGCGGACGTTATTTACAATTCGAAACGCGACGCATAAACGAGCTACAGTGGAGAATCGATGAAAAGCCTCTTTCAGGGGAGAGGGAGATGGGAGGTTCTAATCGTATAAAAGTTTATTATCCGAAGTAATGCGATGTATATTGGGAGGACGGATTTCTATTACTGTGATTAAGGTTTCGATTACGGACTGTTTGATTTTTTTTTTCTGTCGGGAATTGATGCCATAAAAATAATGGAATCTTTGTTGAATTTAGTATACTACCGTTTTACGGAGGGTTGAGTAGAATTACAATGACTTTGGTCAGACGTATATTCATTTTTTGCCATTTAAAAAAAATACTATTTTATCCGATACGAAAAAAAAACCAGTCAAATGAAAAATTCACGTGAGCAAATCGATCTTCAGCGATATATAACGCCATGCGCGATCGAATAAATTTGCCCCGTACGAATCCGCGAGCAGCAAAAATTCACGAAATCTCGCTCGCGCTAGCGCGACTGTCGCCCTTTATAATTGCCAATTTCAACTTTGCAAGTGAGAGAGAGAGAGAGAGAGAGAGAGAGAGAGTGCAGGAAAAAAAAACGAAGGATTGATTTATCGACGCTTCGCGTGAACGCGACTGACAAGGTTTTCGCTTGACCGCCAAACGCGCGTATCAGCTCTCACTTCGCGCACGCAAAAATAAATAAACGGAATTTCCTCGCGTGACTAGCCACTTCCCCCCCCCCCCCTCTAGCACAGTTGATTGGCTTAATTTTCGCGTTTCTATGCGATGCTAACTTTTCCTTTTTTTAGGGGAAATTTGTTTTTTTTTTTTTTCGAAAAATGTAAAAAAAGGCGGGGTAAGCGAATGCCGATAGAGCGGAAAAATGCATCTTGCGACAGCGAAACAGTATATATCGGATTTTGAGACTCGAAACACGTAGCTCTAATGGCTTCCTTCGAGGCGCAACGGAATGCTTTTTTTTCTCCTTATCCGTCGCGATCATTAAGCCGCATTACCGGGACTTGAATTTTAAGTATCGTCGCTTGCCTTTATTCCTTCTCCTCTTCTTCGTTTCTCGAAAGGTGGCTTTGTACGATGTGATATTGTTGGTAATACGTGCTGATTGGATTTTTTTTTCATTTGCTGTTTTTGTTTTTTCGATACATAGTATCGATGGAATTAGTACGTGCGAATATGCTTCGAATGGAAAACACTATAGTTATTTGATTTTGGAATGTTATTCGAAATAAAATGAAACGTTACAGCTATGTAATAATAATTCGGTTTTAATAAAAGTTATGAAAAATGTAGAATGCGAATGATAAAGTACATCTTTCATTACATTAATCGAAAAATATTTGCATTTCCCAAGTCAATTTACACAACCAAGTGCTTTCAATTATCCACAATCGTCGAGCATAACAATTCATCCCCCCGTGAAAATCAACGCATCGAGCTAATTCCACGCGGATATTAAATAGGCAAACAAATCGAGTGCCTTCGCTATTCACGCCGTGCAAACAATCGCTTAAAACGCTTTTGAAAACACACATTATAATACGTATCTATATCTACAACAAAGCCTCTCGCGCTCAATCTATAACACAGCATAATCGTTGTATATATCTCGCTGACAATTTGGCTAACAAGCCAATCCATCTCGTCAATCGCATCAATAAGCGCGACGCATCAGCGAGCGAACTCGCGCAAATAAAATAAACGTCGTACGTGTGAGTGTGTATCGTAGCCAACACATATATATATATATACACGCGTTAATTTTCCAACGGTAATTGAAGCTTGAACGCGCGCGCGGGCGTTCCAATTTCCCTCGACGCGACACCAAAAATCTTCGTGTTAATTTATCAAAGCGTATGTTATTTGATCGTTATTTCCCCGGGCTAATTTTCAAAATGGATGCTATAAAAAAAAATACAAGTCTAAAGTGTACGTGTGGGCGGTAAGTGTATCTTCTCTCTCTCTCTCACTCGTGGGTTGAGAAACATAAATAAATATATAATACACATTGTGCTCGCGCGGGTGTGCGAATTATAAACCATTAAACCTCACCTATAAAGCTTCATCAACTTTTCATCCGCCTCGCGTTGGCGTGTCGAATAGAGAGCTAATATATGTGTGTTATGAAAACTTGATTAATTTTCCGCTACGCGCTGCTTGATGAAGTGCTAAAAAGCTCAGTCTCTCTTGTAATTGTTAATCAAAGCGATTAAACCGAGTGCACTGTGTGTAAACCACACGTATATACTGTGTATTTTTAAATTATTCGATCGATAAATATATACGTGCCGAAAACATTTTTTTTTTCCGCGCGAAAGTATAAAAACAAAAAATTCTTCGTCGATCAGAAGCAAAAAAAGAAAAAAAGAAGCACGTCGATCTCCCCCTCTCTCTGTTTGTTCGTCGGGGTCAGTGAACTTCACTACAGGCAGTTGATGCTTTTCTCTCTCTCTCTCTCTCCCTTGTACTCTCGCGCGAATCTTAATTAATCAAAGCGCATTACAATTTCACGCTCGGCAAGACAAAAATGCCAGTGAGAGAAAGAGAGAGAGAGAGAGAGAGAGAGAGAGAGAGAGAGAGGAAAAAGCGACAAAAGAGATGCAATATATATACATATACACCAATATATACGCTTTTGCCTTGAGTTTTCGGGCTTTATTTTTAGCCGGTTACGAGCGTAAGTATTACCCTTACATAACGATGTGGGCATGTATATTGCGTGCGCGCGCTTTAGCTCCTCCGCTCCGGCTCGCGGTATAATGCGATTTGGAAAAGTCCATTTGAATAATGTCCAGCGCGGGCATTAATAACCTTATGTAAAACTACAGTTTCTTTTTTTTTTCCGTTTATTTTTTTTTTTTGCGACTTTGTCAAGGACGGATTTCGCAAATTGAGTATTTCCTTGTTAGTGGACGAATTTAATTGTATATAGTGAGCACAGCGATGAAATTGAAATGGCGATTCTCGTTTAACGAGCCGTAATATTTATCCGCAGATGCGTGAGAAAATGGTAATAATATCTCGAGCCGCGAAGATTGTGGTTGTTCATTGGTTTTCTCACTGTAATCGGATAACTAAACTCTCTCTTTTGTACAAGATTGTAGAGAAGTTCGAAGTATCGAACTACAAGGACACCACAGAAACTTGAAGAGATGAGACTTTTCCATTCGAAATAAAGTACCTTTATCTCACGAGTCAGTAATGAAAGTTTACGATACGGAGGTGTTTTTTTTAATAAACTCGTATATATGACGAAATCCTTTAAAAAAACACACTTTTCTGGGGTTTAGAATAGCAAAATTTTTTTTTATGCTGAGGCTTCCGGACCATTTTCCTCTTTTTTTGAAGGTATACATATAGTGTCGGAAAATTCTCGTGAACATTAGAAAAGTCTGTAGGAACTATTTTTTCGGCATTTTCCCATTATAATCAAATGGGCTTTACTTACAGAAAATAGGCGAAAAACGGCATTTCTTCAAATATTGATTTCTCGGCTTTTAAGACCTCTAGAAACATTTTTGACCAATCAAAATGACAGCAAAAAAGAAGACCTTTACGCAGAAAAAAAGTTTCATTCAAAAATAATTATCCGGTGGTAAGTTATCGAAAAAATTGCAAAATAATTACATTTTTAGTTTGCTATTAATATCAGGAAAATGATGAAAAAATATAGTTCCCGAGGACTTTTCCAATGTTCACGAGCATTTTCCGACAATATATATCTTCAAAAAGAACAGGAAAAAGGTCCGGAAGCCTTAGCATTCAAAACAAATTTTGCCATTCTAGACCCCAGAAAAGTGTGTTTTTTTAAGCATTTCGTCACATACGCGATGAGTTATCGCCGCGCGCATAACTTTCGCATATTTCATTTCTGCACGTATAGCGCACGCACGCGAGACAAAAAAAAAGTCTTTGCTTTATCGTCGCAGCTCTGCAATATATATATATATTTTTGATAAGTTTTCGAACTTACTTCAAACAAAGGAATACTTGTTGATCCTTACCTGCGACAAGCAAAGAAGAAAAGAAAATTTAAAATTAGCTCTACGAAAATATCCAGCAATTTATAAATCTCGTAATCAGCCACAAAATTTATAAATATACAAAAGATAGAGAGAGAGAGAGAGAGGGAGGGAGAAAATAGTTGTCGGGCCAAGTCTATTATCTCTAATGATAGCGTTGGTAATTGCAGTCGACAAACATCGCGCACAACCGACATGATTTTGGCAGCTGCTGCTGCCGCTGCGCGCGCCTTTATAATTAAAAGCGGACACATGGTGCGAGCAAGCGAAATATATATGTATCGCACAATGGGGAGTGAGAGAGAGAGAGAGAGAGAGAGAGAGAGAGGAAAATACATGAAATTGAAAACGCGTAACGGATATGGGATGTACGCGATATTACGTAAATCGTGTTCAAGCGGTTCGACAATGGTGTTTATCCTTTATTTCATATTTTCGTTGAAATGTGAATTTTATCGTGTAAAAAAAAAAATTCGCTTCGATGATTTTGCTCGGAACGTACTTGTACGCGAGTGCGCCTCGTTAATTTAGCGACTGCCTTGCTGCTTTTTTGCTATCCGCGCGATGTTAGCGAATATTAGTAGTCGAGCGTGTGCGTTTTGTAAGCAATTGTGCAGATTTTCGTATATATACATATATACATGTTCCCTCCTTCTCTCTCAGAAATTGCACGCCTCGAAATATGATTTTCTTATTCGCGCTCGCGCTCGGGAGTTTCGTGATTTGTTGTCGCGCCATATGCGAAATTGTTATACTTGAAATTGTATCCGCCGCCTCGCAGCTGTTTGCTTTCGCGGAGAATGCACAATTTACGAATGATAATATATACGTAAGTTAGAGTAGAATTGAAATATTATTAAACAATTATTTTCCTTAATGTATTAATTGTTCGAGTGAATCATGAATTTATATACAAGGAAATATTAAAAGTCCATTGTACTTAACAACGTTACTAGGAATCTTGTAATTGTAATTTCAATTAAAGCCGATTCGAAGGACGCGCGCGCGCGAGCGTGAAACAAGCGACAATCTTATTACAATCGTCGTGATAATAAGATTTGACGTTGCAATTATCATAATTAGCCAATCGGCTTTCATCTTTGTTGATTGAAAGTTATATTCGAGAATAGTAGTAACAGCACCGCGAGTACATAAGTCGCTTATGAGATTAAATTTTCCAACAATAGTACGCGTCAATACGGACGAGTTGTTGTTCCTCCCCCCAAAGTTATTGCATTGTTATCATATCTTACAACAGCATCATACTCTCGAAAGAATCGAGAACAATGGATTAAAAAAAAAATAATTAGAGTTACGGATGTATAACAAGAAGTGAGAGAGAGCGCGCATTCCGTGATGTGCGAGTAGAGTAAAACCTTGGGATATGCGTAATTGAATAATGTGCTATTCTTGCGCAACCATGCTTACTACCTCTGATGATGTATACCTACACTCTCGCGCTGACATGCGTGTAAACATGCCAGACAGGTGTAACTTATACTTGATGATTTTTTTTGTTCTCTTTTAGGGCTGGATATGGCACAATGTCAACACTTTTTTTTTAATATGTTATGTCTACAAAAATATTTGAAAAACATGTAGATGCACTAATATTATTCAACAAAAATTCGCAAACAAGAATACCGGTGAGAGAGAGATTTTGCGAATAGTTAAATTTAAAACGTTGAGCCAGAAAATTCTTAATCCGTACCGACTTTACAGTCATAGCTATTTTATCATTGTCAATTCCGAAATAGTTGAAATAATCCTCGAGAGCGCGGCAACCCACTTGCAGAAGAGAGAGAAAAAAAAGAAGATTTATCAAAACCACCAGCGACCTTCGCGACAATATTTACGGCATTCAATAAATTCACGCTCTCTTTCTCTCTCTCTCTCTCTCTCTCGGCCAAAAAAACACACTCGAAGTCGCGTAAAATTAACAATGCCGAATTACGCGGCACTGCGCCGCGAAACGAGCGGAATGATTTACGAGAGTGAGAATAATGCGTAGGTGTGTGTGCATAGAGAGAGAGAGAGAGAGAGAGAGAGAGAGAGAGAGAGAGAGAGAGAGAGAGAGAGAGAGAGAGAACCTTGGATTAGTCTTTGAGGTAATAGCGCGTTCAACTTGTTGCACTCTCTCGGTAAGAGAGTCTAGCAGATATTGGATTAATTAGGGGTTCATTTACAGTTTCTTCGATTCACATGTGTGTCTACGTCTGTCAGTTTGAATTGATTACAGGAAACATATTAGATTTTGAAGATTAAAACACCCACTACACGCATATGATTCAATAACCGTATCGCTTACAATAGCATTGTTGAGGCGTTTCCGCTTGTAATTCATACACACAACTATCGCGCCTGCTGATAAAAATCTATTTATCCTCAGTGTATAATTATCTGGCGAGGAAAATCTCATATATCCTGTAATTAAAAGCACAACGATCTTAATTCTTCTTCTCCTTTTTTTTTTCGGGTTGAGATCATTACTTCGAAGTTGAAGAAGAAGAAAAGAAGAAAAAACACGTTTTTTTCTTTGTCACGTGAAACGAAAAATAATTGAACGCGCGGCGTTAAGATAAAAATATTGTCGTAACTCTTGTTTTTCTTTCATTCTATGCGGCCGCTGCTGCGGCTACTAGTGGATTGTATGAGGTTATTACGAGTAGCCAGGTAATTTTTTTTCTCTCGGAAATATTTTTAGACTAGATATTACTGGATTTGTTTTTTTATTCTCCTCTGAGTGGATGGAGGTATAAATTCGAATTTCGTGTAAATTAAAGGCAAATAAAGAATTCTCGGAATTGAATGAAAATTTAGAGCTTACGGTGTAATAACTTTTACGGTTGATCATATCAATGAAAATTCAAAGAACAATTACGACAATCAAGATTTCTCGCCTGTCATCAGCAGGTGAAAAAAAAAACGAAACAAACGCTCTCGTATTTCAATGCATCAAACCCCTTGAGAAATTGCCAAACAACATGCACCTCTCGAATGACGCATACATAAGGAAGGAGAAAAAAAAGGCAGCAGCTGTCATTAGTACTCACAAGCGCGATCACGTAACGATGTACTTTCTCTCTCTCTCTCTCTCGCGAAATATACAAGTTCGCGTGCCGCCTTGGCCTTGGTTTGCCTTCGAGAAAGAAAGAAAAAAAATGTCAATCGCCGAGAGGCATCTCACACATACACATACATAGTCGGAAGTCACCAAGGCTGTATAGTGTGCATACGCTTATTGAGAATTTATCGACGTTTTTTTTCTTCTCTCTATGTATTATATACTTATTTCAGGGCTGGCCTCCGAAAAATATTTCGAGGGCGTTAGTTTGTTTTTTCTCGACGATGGTGATGATGTTTGCGTGGTTTTTAATTTGGAGAGAAAAACGTACGAACTGGACCTTCACGAAAAATTTTACTTTGAGGTTGTGCGGGGGAGAGAAAGATATCTCGAAGGTTTCTAATAAATTTATAGATCGACGAAGATAGCGAGTGTTTGCCATGAGTTTTCGAAGAAAAGAAAAAAGCGTCGTTATACCATTGAATACGAATTTGTTAAAACTAGAAAATTGCACATGAGTCATACACGCAGAGAGAAAAAAACACAATAATTAAGATTGCGGTTTGAAAGATTTTCGCTCGCGCTCGCGCACGTGTGCAACATACACACACACATACACAAGGAACCCATTTCTTTTGTCAAGGCAATAAAAAAGAGGAAAATATAATGATCGTTGACGGGTAATCAATTTCGCGAAATCACGTCGCTGCTGGCGTGGCAGTGTGGCGACAAGTATTAATAATTACGAAGGATAAGAAAAATAACGGGAGCAGCGCTGCGCGCCGCGAGAAGTGAGTGCAGTGACGATGAAAAATGAGAAAATAATCGGCAGGGAGGCTAGCGGCAGCGGTACAATTCGTCATCGTATAACAGCGACACGTCAAAAGACGACCCTCCAAACTTACTTACGAAAGATTTTTTTTTTTCGCTGATCGCGTGTGTTAAGATCGAAAGTATATTTTTAACAGTTGAGTTTAAAAAAAAAAACGAAAAGAAACGTACGTAACCGCGAAAAACGAGATATATCAAATTCACATTCCATGTAATTCAATCAGTCGTTCGGTTGGTTTATATACACACCACAGGATGGTTGGTAAAAAAAAAAATTACGATCTCGTTGTAACGCGAGTGAATTTCCCACTGCGCGTCAGCGGTTTTTTTTGTTTTTAAAAGAGTTGTCGAAACGAGTAGCTCTTTGATTTTTTTACGAGGTAGATAAAAATTTCGCGCGGATGATGTCAAAGCTCTTTTCGATAAGAGTTTCGCGCTCACCCTATTGTTTAACCACTGACTCACATTCAATGGTTGTTTTCTTTTTTTCTTCATGAATCACTCGCGCACGGAGTTCATGAATTTTTACGTTGAAAAGATACGCGAATGTTGGTAAAACGTTTTCCGTGAAGTTACTTTTTATTGCAGGATGCGTTTAGTTACCACAATGCGCGACGGTCGCGGTAAAATAAAAAAAAATTTGATTCCTGTAATTTAGTAACGAGCAAGTATTCTCGTCTCGAAGCGTAGCAATTCATTATATGCAAAATAAGCGTTCAATAGTAAAGTGCGACTCGCAGGAAATTGATGTCTTTAAGGTATGATTGGTATTGCTGTTACTATTCAATTTTCTTATTAACGAAAATTATTATCCTTATCAAAAAATTGCAGGTACGTAGAACATACTTTAAGAAAAAGTATTTACATCTTTAAAAAAAAAATTAAATAGATCCAACACCGCTTGTAGTTATACATTCCCATCAAAGCAATCCAACGAGCAATCAAAGAAAGCCGTCAGTATGCTGCGGCGTCGGCGGCGGCAGTAGAAAATCAAGCCGCGCGCTATGTTACGCAACATCGGAACGCGGAACGTTGAAACCAAAGACGCGAATAAAGGAGAACGGCAGCGGCGGCGGCCGGCTGCAAGTGCAAGGCCGTTGCGCAACGTTTAAATGGCCGATTAGCCGCGTACACTCTCGACCTTCGCTCTCACTTCGCGCTATATAACGATGATCAATTGCACAGGCCAGCCGCCGTTGCACATTGTCGTTCGTCGTTCGTCGCGAGATTGTTCTTCTTCTTCTTCTTTTTTTTACAAGCAGACCAAATGGACCACGATTGATTCGAGTTTCATATAACGACCGTCGTCGGCGCGAGAGCTATAACATACATATATATATGTAACGCTTTTGACCGCAGCGCGCTTTTTCCTTTATTGCGCTCGTTTTCCGCAGTCGTCTTCATTTTGCAGGAATGCACTGCGGCGCTTACTGCGATGGAATTACATACTAGAGTGTGCGTGCTTTTTTTCTTTTATGGACGACGTTAAAAGCGAAAGTTTGAAAAGGGATATTTGAGATTGTTTTCTTGACTCTCTTTCGAAATTATTTTCTATTCGACAACATTAATTTTTATGTCAATTCAGGAAGATTTAATTCGTCCATATAGCAAATAAAAACAAACGGATCAACGATCCATCGAGGCTAAGCACTTGCACGCGGATAGATTATATATATATAGATAGGCAAGAAAGCTCGGCGTCCGGCAGCACTGAATTTCATGTTTACGCGAGCAAATAGCCAAAGCCGAGCGGCGGCGGCGGCGCGGCGGCAGTCGGTGAATCGAAGCAAACAGAGTGTCCGATTGATCGGCCCTCAAGTGGACGTGTAATTGAGCTTTTGCCTCTACTACTACTACTACTACTATTACTACTACGCGACTCTATACACAGAGAGAATCTTGTTTGCCTATATGTGGCGGGTAGTAGTAGCAGATTTATTGCACACTCGCCTAGAGTTATTTATCGCCATTGTTGGCGTAGGGCAAATGTTTGATGAGAAAACTCCTACAAATTGGGGGGGGGGG
>JAWWMK010017237.1:0-33026 GCA_035047105.1 Galeopsomyia nigrocyanea | reverse complement strand
TGCCCCCCCCCCCCCCCCCCCCCCAGTCCGCCACGTTGAGATTTCTAAAGCGAATTGTCCTTTTCAATTATCCTCGAACAATGTTTTCGCCAAAATAATTGATGTCCGACGCGCATATTTTGTTATTGTGCGCGCGATTTCAATGAACGCTATATAAACGATAAATCTATCATTGATACATATGCCCCCGAGCCGTGTGATTGGCGAATAATTGAAACGATCAATCCTATCGTATTACAAAATTGTTTTTTTTTGCGATTCGAATCGTGCGTAATAATTATTAATCTGCCGTGTAGAACACTCGATAAATCATATTTTTCTCTCACCCCCTAAAAAAATACTCTATCTATATATGTATAAGCGTATAAGTCAACAATCCCTAAAATAAAAAAAATATTATTCCAGACAATAAAGTCACACGCAGACACACACTTATCGCTCGTCAAACATTGCAAAGTCAATTCTGCCCGAGCGATTTAACAAAGGGCAATTTGTCCTCGATCGATCTTTTTTGGCGTATAACACATAACCTTTTTTTTTCTCTCTCTCTCTCTCGTAGTCATTATATAATCCCTCAGCCCGCATCGATCAAATAAAGTGCAAACAAAACAAAAAAAAGAAACGGGAGTGAGTTTGATCCTCGCGCCCCGCTTGGATAAACAGGAAGGGGAGATTTTCTGAATGTCAAGTATATTCATGTGGATATAAATAATATCGATGTGCTGAGATTGTTTTTTCGAGGTTCGATTGACAGCTTGAACCTTCGATATATAGGTATAAAAGAGAAATACGAAAAAAGAAAGAAAAAAAAGAAAATAAGTGTCAGGGCGGACCAAACTCGTCTTTTTCTACTTGAGGAAGGATTCTGGGACGACAATACATATATCACACGCACATACACACATGAACGAACAAAGTTCTATAGTTAGTTTTGGAGGTCATCGTGCTACTGCTACTCTGTGTGACGCTTTATCTTACGTCAGCGACTGCCGGACTGTTTATTATCTTTATCGTTCTGTGCCCAGTATACTGGCTTATCTCCTTATTTATCGCTCTTGAAAATATAATCCCTACGAAATAGTGTAATATATATATTATATATAAAACCCTCTATATTGTATATATATGGAAGTAGGTTTCCCATTCGATATATAAATCTAAAAATAGAAAAAAAAGAGCGAGGAAAGTTTCCATCACTTTCAGAGAGAAACCGCTGTCCAAAGCAAAAAAAAAGAAAAAGAAAAGACTCCATTTCGAGATCATTGGTGATTTATCTAAATCGAAAGGTTCCTTTTCTCTTTCTCTTTCTCTTTCACCGTTCCAAGTGGCCCCCGAAAATTAATGCACATCGATAAAAGCCAAGCACGCACGCGCGCGCGGGCGCCTGTATATATCCTCGAACATTCGCATTTACCCCATGATTTTACTGTATACTCTTTTTTTCTTCTTCTTCTTCTTCATCCATTTCACTAAGACTATCCGTCAATGTCCTTTCGACGCCCCCATGCGTGCGTCTCGGGGGCTTTTGTATTAAAAAGGGAGAAAGCGTGATTTCAGGTAGACGCGCGCGTTGTGAGACTGTTCTATATACATGCGCGTTAGATTTAAATTGATTTCTTTTTGGCGGCTTGAATTTGACATATAAATGTAAATGAAAATGTTCTACAATGCAAAATCGTCAGACTGCGTATAGATAAGGAATATCAGTACATAAAGCACGAGGATTAAAACGAGTGTATAAGTCCAGTTACGAGCAGCAGGACGACGTTGCCATTTTAATCTCTGCTGCGTCAATAATGGAGCTCGCGAATTTTTTATTTCGGCCTAGCAGGCTTTAATACCATGTGTACGCGATTATAAATTCACAGGGCTAATTTAAGCCTCCCTCTCTCTCTCTCAACGTCATTAATAATGATAATGATAATGAGTGTTGTAAGTAGGTAGCCGCAGGTATATGATTTAGATTGATACGAGAGAATGGAAAAAGAAAATGCGTTGAATGAACTTTAGGGGATCTCGATATAATTAAGTCGGATTGATAGTACAGTATGTAGAGGAGGAATGTGTGTGCCTTTGATACGAAGTATTCACTTTGAAAAGGGTTTTTTCCTACTTTTTTTTTATTCTCGCTGCTTCCAAGATTCTGATAGAAGGTCGATTTGCGCGGTCGAGTAGTAGTGGATGAATGGATTTTTCATGTGGTTGAATAGAGAACAAAAAAAAAAACTTTTTGTGCCTTTATATGCAAAAGTTTACGTATGAATGCCTTTTCGAGAATGCTTATCTTTTCGCAAAAAGAATTATAATAAATTTTTATGCCTTTTCGATAACAATTCAATTCGGTTTCTCAATACGCATATCTGCCGAAAAAGGAAAAAAAAATTAACCCAAAGCGCTTCGATATACACGTTCTATATCCACTCCCGGAGATCACATTGGCGAACACACATATGCCTCGAGCGATAAATCATACGAGGTATATATGCAGCTAATACCTGGTTCGATCGATGTTCTTTGGCTGGTGGTTATACGTCGCTTTAAGCTGTCGATCTTAATATTTGAGATGAGCAGCAGCTGCTGCTGCTGCTCAGCTCGACGACGATGAAAATGAAGTTTACTGCTCGGCTGATCCTCGGCTGCAGCATATGTTTTATGCATCCACCTCGGCGAGCAAGAGTGAGTGTAAAAGTTCAAATTCATCGACACCCTATCTTCGAGAGAGAAAGAGAGATATTTTTTTATATGTGAAAAAAAGTTTCGATGATGATGGAAGAGTAAATATACCGAACATTTTGATTGTTCAACTCGAGGGAGAGAGTTGATTGTTTTCGCATTGCTCTCTCTTGTCGAAGTCAATTGAGAAACTTATTGGATGGGTAAAGTTTCAAGTTGACGTCTTATGCATGAATGATCAAAATCGAAGTCTCGAGGGAGAGAGAGAAAGATGTGAAAATCGATGTATCAGCATGTCGATGTAATTTGAATCTCGCTCGCAAGGGCAATCTGTTACGGCTAAAGCATCAAAGTCAACCGCCGTCGATTAACTCGATTTTGATTACCCGCACCGCCCAAGACAATAGCTTCTCCCTCTCTCTCTATATATATATATATATATATATATATACATTATCGCAACTTCTTGTCTCGCAAACGCGAGACACGAGAGCAATTATCCTTTGCCGAAACTTTGACGCTCGATCGAGCACTTATGTATATATATGCCAATCATACTGTTGCGTATTGATGGTTATTAGGTATCCTCTTTTTTTTTTTGTTGGAAATATTGGAAACAAGTTTCGCAACGAACGAAACGTGCCAAATATATATGCAACGAGCGAAACAGCACAGCTTGGCCGTGAATTTTTCAGGAACGCCGTGAAATGACCAGTGTCTCGTGCAAATTGTACAAAATTGCGGGCGGCGCGTATATATTCGGCCAATCGCATATTGGAAACCCCAACCCTAGTTAAATTTTCATCAGAATTTCACGCTACTCGCGGCAACGTGAACTTAATGAGATTTCGGATATATGCGAATATCGTGGATATATATATAACCCACTTTTTTTTTCGGACTGGTGTGTGATATATTTTGATTGGTTTTTAATGAGCTGATAGAGATGACGGAAATGAAGTATCGAGAGAATTAGGTGGTTAATGTGCATTGTCTACTTGAATTATTCGCGGAATGAACATAAATAACTGTAATTAATATGTTTTTATGGAAAGAAAATGCGTCCGATATAAAGAGAGATTACAATTCCATAGCCGCAGTCGTTATATATCATCTAAAAGATAAATAATCCATCTGAAATTCTCACTCGCACACACATACATACACATACGTCGAATAATCCCCCATCGATCGTATAACCGCTGGACACGAAATCCAGTAATAAACCGACGGATATACCATTCGGTCAGAGAAAGAAAAAAAAATCGATCGTCCATAAAAATCCTCACTCGCGCGCACATGTGTGTGTGTCTTCTTCTTCTTCTTTACTTCCATTTTGGCGATGGCAAATCCTTTCTTTTATCGCGGATGATTAATGCAACTCTTCTTCATGAAAGATGCAAGTGTGGGCGGGGGAGAACTTTTGCCTTGACCTTCGCGCGCGTGGTTGCTCTAGCACTTTTCGCTTTCTCTCTCTCACACTCTCTCGTGGGTAATTAGCGATATCTAGCTGAAGCGAGCGACCATCGATTTTCTTCGGCTTCATAAATTTTCCGGCGCTTTATCCGCTTCTTAGATTCTTCCGCGGTAACGCCGGCGGCTTCACGTCTATTCTTCTGCCCGCGGGCTTGCGAGCTTTTCTTCTCTCTTTCTTGTGGAAAAAAAAGGGCGAATGAATGGGTTCGCGGTATTGAGAGTGAAAGAAAGCTTGATAGAGCTTTTTTTTCGAATTGTTGTTATTATGTATCTTTATTTTACGTGTTATTTTGGTATTTATACAGTGTCGTAGAACTGTAAAGTGGTGTACACCAAATATATTCGGTTATCAAGCCTTAATCAATCGCCGTTTATTTACCAAGTATATATACGAGGCAGTCGGAAATTATTTATACTGATAGCTCGATCGTGAAATGACCAAAAGCTTCCGAAATTAAACATACGCACGTCAATACACATCGCGCACATATTACTCGGAAATTCTCTGTGGTAAAGGTACTTTCATTCTACTGATCCTCTCTAGGCCTTATATTCTTTTTTATTTTTTTCGTGGAAAAACTAGGCCAGTCAAATAGAAAAAGCACTCGCATACATTTGCCTTCGCCTATTTTTCTTTCCTCTCAGCGCGCACTATACTCTTCACCCACTTCGCGTATATAGACAGAGAAAGAAAAATACTTAAAAAAATTCATCTCCTCCCCTCTTTCCTTGAATAAAAACTTCTCCCTCGAACACGTGGCTAATTTTTCATCTCCAACCCTAACGGTTTCTCCCTCTCGCGCGCGCGCACATAAATCGTGCGGTAGGCGTCTGAATCCGACAGTTTACATAATACTAACCGACTTTACCTTTTAGAATCGTGATGATGATGATAATGATGATGATGCCTTCGGTTGCGAGACCTGAAACAGAAACAATAATCTTTCGTAAGACGTCGCATTGGATTGTCCGTATCGTACTGAATATTTTAACAGGGTGTAGCGTTATATGGTTTAATATTTCATTTGTTCTTTTGTTTCTCAGAAAAAAATGTTTTTAAACGTCAGTCGACGTTGAATGACATTTTTCGATTATCCTCGACTGCAGGGACGTTATAATGTTAATAAATAACAGCGGAATGAGCGAGGAGCAAAAAAAAATACTGGATAAAATTTTCCCAAGCTACCTCTTCGCTTCTGCTGGACGTGATGCTATTACTGTTTTGACGGGAATTCGATACGACTTCATATTTCACGATGCTTAACGCTCATCTAATATTAAAAGCTCGTTCTCCCGTTACAGTACGAAAACAAAAAAATAATTATTTGGAACAAAGTCGGTAAGTCTCGAAAAGTAACTCCGACGAACTTTCAAAAGTACAAATTTAAAATTCACGAGCATCGCTTCCACTGTCGACTAACAGCCAATCGACGAGAAAGTAACTGGAATCTCCGACGGAAATAAAGAAGAAGAACAAAAAAAGCTCGTTCGCCCACGTTCAGCTCGTGAAAAATGTAGCTAATTGTCCTTAGGATCTTTCAAGCGTATCGGCAAGTTTCTCAAAGAAGCGTCCATTAGTGCGACTTTCGCCATAGAAATTCGAGTTGACGTGTATGTGTGCGTGTGTACGTGTGCGAGAACGTGAGATTTTCTTTTTTTTTTTCGAGGCACGAGTATTCGATTTAACGAGCTATAGTTTAATAGCCTCTGGCGCTTGTTATTAACTTGGATTTGATGAGATTTCGGGGATGAGATACGTATTTTTAGATCACAAATTTAACGTATCGAAGGAGTAGCTTTAGACTCTAAAAGTATATTTTCAAAGAAAACATGAACTTCAGATCCGCTTGCTTTTTTTTTTTTCGCGCGCGGCATATGTATTTTTCATCGTAGACAAGCCGCGTGAAAAATGAAACTGCGCTCGCGCCGTATCGAGTGCGTACATACATGCAATGAATAAAAGCCGGCAATCCGTATCCTTTCGAAAGGATATATACACAACAAAAGAACCTCTGCACTTTTTTTCCTTCTTTTTTTGAGTAATGGTTTTGGAAAGAGAATTTTTCGGTGTGAAATGCGTGTCTCTTCGATTGAGTGAGTTTACAAGAAAACATTCTTTTTTTTTCTCTCCCTCTTTTCGAGACTTGATTGATAGCGTTTTGCGCCAGTCATTGCCTTTTATCAGTCACTATTCATCAAAACTTGTCTTCGTAAATGGACTTGAATTTGGCATGTTTATCCGGCAGAAATTCATCATTATGGACTCTATCACGCAACGATTGTAGCATAATATGAATTCTTTTTAGAATACTTAAATTGAAAAATGTATTTTTCCATGAAATAGTAGTTGCGTTGGTGTATCGCGTGTTAAACAGTCGTTCGCGATGAAAATCTCTCACCGACCCAGACGATATTCATAAGCGTACAACAAGTTCGACATAAACAATGATCAAACACATCCATTGGTTAAACTCATCGAAAGCTCGCATATTCGTTATCATTCGACTCCGATCTTTCTTTCACTGTGTACATGTATATGCTGTGTGGATCGAGTGTTCGTGATAAGATGCTTGGCTTGACGAATGGCCGAGGGTGAAACACACTGATACAAATGCTCGGTGTTGTATAGTGTAACACAAAAAAAAATTAGGTTTATCCTTGGACGCGCTCTCGTGTGCGAGAGAGAAAGAGAGAAAGTTTAATATCCGAAGTTTCGCTTTTTGGCCTTGGCCGAGCTATTTTTTCAACCCCTTCTCTACTTCCACTTTTAACATTCTTCTTCTCCTTTTTTTGTTCATTTGTTGTAAACCCGAGAGTTATGAGACTTTCTTTTTCGGTCTGATATTGCATACTTTGTGGGTTTCTTTTTGAAAATTTTTATTATTCTTTAATGTTGAAGCGAGCGAAGAGGTTGATTGATGAAACGTGAAACTATATTGTAAAGAAAGTTTGTGGCGTGAGATGACGTTGAATTTCATAACGCTGAAATTTCGGATGTTAAAGGTGAATCGTGATATGACTTTTTGAAATTTTAATTAAAGCTGTAACATTGTAACTCGATTCCGAAAGTTTCTGAAAAATTAGAATGAAAAATTCACTGCACTGAGCGTAATGAACGCAATTTTTTTTAATCATTTCATAATTAGATTGCAAATTTTTATCTTAAAAAAAAATAAGAATACTTTTTTTCTGTCTGAAAAGTAGAAAATAAAGTTTTGCACAAAAGCAGCTTCGTTTCTTTTTCCTCTCGCCAAAAAAAAAAAAAAACATTTCGCAGTTATAAAAGAAGACAGCTGAATTTTTTTTAATTAAAATTTCCATCTTTCATTAGCATAAATTCGCATGCATCCGAGTGCGATGCTTAAAAAAAAAAAGAAAAACTAAAGTTCTGCAGCGGAAGACCGTAAAAGCCAGTGGGAGTGAGAGAGAGAGAGAGAGAGGCGCGCGCAAGTGGTCTTTATGATGGTTTTTAGGGTCTGCTTGGCGCGCGGGCGCGCGAGTTTACAACGGGCTTGATAAATTCTAACTGTAATTACTCGCCGAGCTCTCAAGCTGTTCAACTCGACTTTATGGCACTGAAATTGTCGTCGAGTTTGGTGAAAAAAAAAAAGAGGAAGAAGGAAATTTACGATTCAATGGCATGTTTTACGACACTGCTAACAAGATCGAATACGATTACCCGTCTTCCTTTTTTTTTCGTATCCTCCGAGTGGAACGATACTTTTTTTTTAGGAGGGAAGGTTGAACTATATATCGATAAATTGATTTATCACGCTCGATCAATAATTCGTGAGCGCGGATGGAGACACGTAGTACGAGCCAGTCTAATTTCAGCCGCTTGACAAGTTTATACACTTTCGCTTGCCATCAAATATTCAGTGAAATTGAAATGGATTACTACTCGCGATTTCTCATATATACGTTTTTCTCTTTTTTTTTTGCCACGATCCTTGTCTAAATGTATTTTTGATGAGTCACTGATGTTTGATAGGCGTACAATAGCGCAACGTGTATATCGATTAATAATTAGTTCAGATGTTAACGAGTATACTCGCTTGTTTTTTGGTAAAAAAATGAGCTTTTTATCGATTCGTGTCTATATAGTTACCAAGTAATTATTTTCTATTTTATTTCAGTGCCAACCTACATTGTAAAAATTATCGAATGTCACGAAACGATAAAACAAAAATTTTTTTTCGAATCTAAAATATCCGAGAACCTTCAGAGGTTTATAAAGCGCTACAAGAAAAAAAAATACAAGAAGGTAGAGCAAGTTCACAGGTCAGGGTTAGCCGAGTTGGCAAAGAGACATAGAGCGTTTTCGATTTTTTTTTCTCTCTTCCATTCCCTACACACGACTTAAAGACTCTGCATTGGCAGATACAAATCGATCAACCATAATATTTATCAAGGCTAATTTATTCGAGACTCGCTTGTGTATAATTTCGCCCGTTGAATTTAAATGGCTCGTGCTCGGCGGCAGCAGCAGCAAATGTAAATAAATCCGAGGTAGGGGGGAAGAGAGAAAATGCGAAATAACTCCTCTTAAGCGCTTAAAGCGCTAATTAAATATTCTCAAGCTTGGCTGAATGTCTTAATTCCTCTTTTATGAATAATTCACGCTCAATTAATCGTCCTCGTCGATCTTTACACTCTCTCTCTCATTTTTTTTTCTTTTCCGTCTCCTTACTTCTGTTTGCACTCTCGTTCTTTTCATTGCGAAGACGGCTCTTTTCTTCATTTCTCCCTTGCAATTACATTTACTTTTTTATCGCTGTGAGTGAGTTGTCTTCATTATTGAAAAAAAAAAGAAGAAAAAACACTGAGATTATACTGTTTCAATCTTGCAAGTTTTATTTGGCTCAGTTCGGAAGAAAATTTTTACGACGTACAAGAAAAAAAATCAATGCGACACAAGTAAGATGCAACTGTTGTTAGATGGATAATGGATGGGAGAGAGAGTCAATAAGAGGAAGTTTGACTACTATTTGATCAGAGAGTTTCTTCACGGGTCATCGATCATACGCACGCGTATAAGTTACAACTTCATTAAACCTTAATACATCGATCAACAAAGTCCAATTACAATTTTCGGGGAAAATAAAAAAAAAAGGTAAAGAAAGTTCTCTTCATCTCCAGGGACGAAGAGAAAAAAAATAAAAAAAAACGAAAAGAAAATATATTTTTGTACCCTTGTTGGAAATACACTTTTATCAGCGCAGAGAGTCTCGCGGACTAAACTCGTTTTCCTCTTTCTCATCTTCACGTCGCCACTACTGCCGCCGCCGGCCAAGTTTTATATGACTTCGGATATAACTGTCTCTTTCGCGTGTACGTTTATCCGATCGACTCTTTCTCTTTCTTCGTAATTCAATATCGTTTCATTTTTTTTTCTACGACGACGGAACGATTTAATTCCAAGTGTGTACTTTGCTACTACTGCAGGTTGTATTAAATTCGTTTTGTCGTCGTCACTTTAATGGCTTCTTGTCTGTAATAAGTTTCTTTTTTTCTTTCATTGGGGTTTACTTTTAGTTTCTTTGTTTCTTACAAAAATGACACAGATTTTTTTATGGATTGCAATAGTTTTTATTTTGAATGGTAAGCAGATTGCCATCACTTCACTATTCATATGTACGTATTCTTAATGTATGAGACTTTTGCGCGATAGGCGTTATCGTGCCAGTGTATCAAAAGTAACGTATGAATGGATTCTATTTCCACGCTAGTTTTTTATTTTTATTTTTGAATAAACGAATATCTCTCAGGGTCTATTGAGACTTAAAATGAAAATTCCTTTTTTTTCAGTGTTATTCAAAAAATACGAGAGATATCGAATAATCTCTTTCACGGGTTTATTAAAAACGGTGGTTTTACTGAGATTGCTATTGCAAAAAAAGAAAAAAACTAGAACTATTAAAAAGAAACTTCATATTGCAGAATTTCAAATTTCGAAATTGCATTGACAAGACTAATGAAAAAATATCGAACAAAAACAGGCGAGTAAATTAAAATATACAATTTCCAACTCTATTATTGCGCCGAATGTGTGTGTGTGAAAACAATGCATCAAACTTTTTTTTTTCATCCGCGAGTGTAAGTTGGGATATACAGAACCATCACGGGCAGGGGAGGGCAAAACGCGCATTGCGCCGGAAAATTAATTACCGCGATGCACAAAACAGTCGGTTGGATTTAACGCTCTCGGGTGGCGATGATGAATTCGCCGCAGACGCGTGAATTTATAAATAATATTCGCGTTTATATTCTCGGGCAATCTGCCGGAAAGGATTGTGTGTATGTGTGTTCGTATACACGTCGTCTTGGTTGGATTATAAATAATTGACTTTTGACTCTTGCTTTCTTTTTTTTTATTAAATTCTCAAAATTATATTTGCTTCGTTGTAAATTGTTTCTATCGAATGCGGCTGCACATTTTATTTTACGAGGCAATTTTGCGCAGCATCGGATAATTGATATCGACGCGTTGTTCTCTTTTACGCGATCGTTAAATCTTTGGCTAATCGTGAAAAAAAAAATCCGACAACAAAGAAGCATCAGCACTAAAATCATACTGGACAACAAGAAGAAAAAGAAGAAGAGAGAAAAAAAAATGGGAGTTTGGCCTGTAGCCACGCATCATTTTGATGACAGCGCGAGGTTTTAATGCAATTTTGGCAAGTGCCAACAACTGCTATTGCACACTACCACTAACCGCCCCCACAGCCAGACGACCTTTTTCGTACGGGCTTGACATTAGTCCGTTTGGCTATATGCACATACGCCGCGCGAAGTTTTCGCGTGTGCGCGAATTATTAATGCCTTTACTCGCGGGATTTATGCTTGTGTCTTTATATTTTTCCGAGCGATGACGTTTGCGTTACGGTTTATATATATATATATATATATATATATATACTTCCGTATTTTCGCGAGGGAGATGAGAACGTCAGTTTACGTATATATATGGGAATGAGAAAGTTTGATAAACGGTTTTCCAAGTCATTTTCCGCGTCAACGATAACCATCCAAGCAGATGTAATTCCCGAGGGGGGGAAAGAAACTTCCGTCGTAAAAGAAAGTACATAGTACATAAAACTCGAATATGCGAGAATTACTATCTCTGATACTTATTTTAGAGGCGAAGCTTTGATTTACAGGAAATAATTTTACGCCGCTTGATGGATTGACATTTTTTTTCTCGCAGCATTTCCATTTTCTCTCCGTTTCTGTTGTCGACTGATGAAACAAACGCGCGGCGGGGATGTGTAATCTACTCTCACCGCGTGTAGTTTTTTTCAATTTTAGCCGCGCGGCAATTGCCTTTTCTATCTCTCTAGAATTGAATGTCACAACGAAACAATTCTGAGTGGAAATTTTTTCTTTCTTTCGTAGTTTAATTTTCGAGACGAAGCTGCGCGCGTAGATAGTTGATTGAAAATTTTTACTTTAGATACGATCAATGGTTCACTCTTGAAGTTCAATTTAAGTGTTACTATTATTATACGATCGATTTCCAACTTGAAATAGCCGTCGTCGTAAAACTAGATAAACTCGCGGATAAAAATTGAGACGACCAAGAGGACTTTCGATCAAAGACTCGTTTTCCAATAACGACTTGGCAAACTCTGTAATTACTAACAAAAAAGAGAGAGAGAGAGAGTGGTTGTCAGATATCGGAAAGTTTGAGATTACAAAATCGACGATTTTTTTTTTTGCCGAAGGAAAAAAGTTTTAATTCGTTGGGCCTTCCTCTTTCCCCCATCAGGTATTATACATAATGCGCCAGGGCGAATTAGCTTTTGGCGAGAGAGATAGAGAACGTCATATCGATTGGAGCAAGTTTTTGGCACGACGCCATATTCCTCCACGTAGAAAAGAGTATAAGCTTTTGTTCGCGACAAAAAAAAAAAAAAAAAACGCGGGGGCGAAATCGAGTTCGCGTATCAGTTATTGTTTTTTACGATAGGCTTGTACGGTGTTCGAGACTTCTTTTTTATTATTATTTTGGATTTACTCGTTGTTGTGTAACATGTAGTTTGAGTGGTTGATTGAAGTCACGTGTGGGTATGTTTACGTTTAGTGTTCGATTGACTTCGTGTTAGTAAAGAATTTTACGAATAGAATGTAAATTCATTTCCTTAAAGGAAGCAGAAGACATTAATAACTCTCAAAGAACCATACTCTAATCGCATGATAAGTTGTTTCAAAATTTCACTATAATTATAACATCTGGTTCGATCATTACTCCGAGTATAAGTTATTTTCGGAGCCATCTAGTGTCGTTCATCCAAATGTTAAAAATATCACACTTCTACCCCCCCCAAAAAAAATAGATAAAAAAATTGTCGTCCAAAAAAGAGAGAAAGAGAAAGAGTGAAGGGTGAACGAACCAGCGAGTAGAAAAAAGGTGGATAAAAAGATAACTCTTTTTTTTAAACCCACTAACTTTTAAAACTCGCAAGTTTTATAGCTTCTGTATTCATGGCGACTATAAAAAGGCATGACTTTTATGCACGTACGGGCGCGTAGCTTTGTCACCTTTCGGAATAAAACATTTACGTCGTAACGTTAACGAACTTTTCCCCACCCGCTCGCGCTCGCGCCTTAATAATCAACATCTCAACCTCCCTTTTTTCGAATATACAAAATTCAATAAAGCCATGCATATTCAACAATGTAAATTACGGTATGGCGCAAAATCGATGAGACAAGAATCTACGAATAAATATAAACATATCGATTTTTATCGCGCATTCTTGTTAGCACTGTTTTTAAAAATACGAATGAAAAGATTCATTTTCGATAATCGACTGTATGAAAAGTTTTCCTTTGGCCGACGGTAAAAGTAGAGGTAAAAAAAATTTTTTTTTTCCTCGACGTTCGCGAGCGCGACATAACTGTGTGTGTGTGTGTGAGAGAGAGAGGAAAAATCGTAAAAACTACTAACGACTTCATCACGCCCTGGTGCTTACTTTTCTCTCGAGTCGTTAATTCGAAAGTTTCGCAGCGATGCAACTGAAAGTCTCTAACAAGTTGTGTTTGAACTTTTTTTCCCTTCTTTTTATATATATAATTTACAGTGAGGCATTTCTTGGCTTTGAGCAGTGTTTACGCTGCTTTTCCGAAACGATAAATTTTTCGAATGTTTACATTGAAAAAACAAAAAAATAATTGCTATATTCGCGAAATACGAAATAAATTCACGTCCACGAGTTAATCCGAAAAATTAAAACGAAGAGCTGTAAATATTTAAAATCTCGTTGGCTGTTGAGTTGAGAAATATGGTGTGGGATACGATCTAGAGATAGAGAAAGAGAGAGAGAGAGAGAGAGAGAGAGAGAGAGAGAGAGAGAGAGAGAGAGAGAGAGAGTCGCTAACAGGCATGTAAACTCATCCCCGCAAGCATAAACAAACACTCGTAATGAGTGATAAATACAAGCGTTTGCTCGCGAGCTTTTGGATAATTAAAAGCTCGGCTCCGTCGATTTTAATTCGCTGTATATCTATAAAAAAAAAGTTTAATGAACTTCGCTCGCGAAAAGAAGATTAACGAAATCTGCCTCGTATTCGCATGTTAATTACGTCCATTAACAAGGATATAGCAGTCGAAATTTCTCCGTTATGTTCTATCATTTAAGCTCTATAATGAGATATTCGCAGCGGGTGACCGAAATTAATTTTCATTATTTCTCATTTTTTGCTTCGCGTTGCTATCATTTCGCAACGCTTGTTTACGAAGTTCTTTAATGAGGCTCGATTAAACCTCTAATGTGGATAGCTAATAGCTCAATTACGCGATTCAGTTATGTCGAGAATCCATATCGCACAACTTTGTCCAAGAAATTCTCCACATATTGGAATTTTTTACACTTTTTGCGCTACGTTAGTCATTTATCTAAATATATATATATCGTAAAATCGATGCACACTCGCGTTGAAACATCAATCATCGTTGCGACATCATCGTCAAAAACCGAAAATTCTCAGCCGTAAAACATTCCCCTCCTCGTCATTTTTGGCATGAACACCGGAAAAGCATATCGATAGTCCGCAACAGAGTCGTATACGTGCAGTGTCTCTCGTGTTTTCTTGGCGTCGTGCGATGGGCATTATTGTTATTTCGAGCTTTTGGGTCCCCCCTCGTGCGTGTCGCGGGCAAGGCTATTACACGCTACGAATTATAAATTCTCCCCTCTCTCTCGTGAAGACGACGATGACGACGACGACGCTTGAGCTTTTAATTTTAGCATTGGGCTATTATTGTAAATGCTTCTAAACCGCGCAAAGGCGACGGTCAAAGTCTATTTCTTGGCCTTCTCTTTCTCTCTCACACACGTACACACTTATATTCGTGAGACACCGATTGATTTGTTTATCTGGAAGTTTTTATGCTGATTTTGTTTTCACGCGGTTTATTGGACTTTTTGCATTTATATTTGACTTTTAAAAGCTTCCTCATCTTTGTTTTTATTTGTTATTGCTAATGGTTTTAAATAAACCGCGTTGTTTCGAGGAGGCAAATTTCGATTTCCCCTCGGATATATATTGTTTTATTTCCGCAGTGATATTGCAAGCGAGAGGCGAGATTAATTCAATTTGCCAATATACATATTCGATGTCTAAATTATCGGATTACTCGGACAATTTCCAAATTAATATTCCATGAATTCCGAGCGCGCTCCCCGCAGAATTTAAATTCGAATTAATCAAATTGCGAAAAAAAATAGAAAAAAAAATCGTTTAGAGAGAGAGAGCATTAAGAAATTCGATTAAGTGTATAGCGTTGAATACTAAGGGGGGATCGCATTATAAAGAATCATATAAAAGGCGGACATCGCGGCTAAGCGAATTAGACTCGGCGACGCCGGTTATAGCGGCACACTTTTAAATCCGACGTGCAAGAGCCTGAGAGAAGATATTCTTGCCGTGATAAGCTGCTCGCGAGCAATTTTCCCGAGGAGAAAAAAACGAACGACGAGAAACATTAAGGCGCGCGAAGCGATAAGAGATGGCAGTACAACAGTTTTTTTTTCTCGAGAGAGAATTAGTCGGTTGAAATTAAAATAAAAAATTTTTTTTTGTGTTTAAAAAAAAATTGTAAGTAAGCTTGCAAATATATTTGCAAGTTAAGGTGAGCTTTTTAGCATGTTGAACGCATTATTTCTTATAATTCTCGCATAGTTCTATAAAATAATTCTCTCTCCTCTTTCAAACAAATATATCGCTGCCCAGTTCATTAAAATCTCCGATAGATAAAAATAAAAAAGAAAAAAGTCTCTAGAATAATTCTCCCCGACAGCCACCATTACTTTCTTTCTCGTTGTATATTACCCCCTTTAAACTTGCTTCTCTTTCTTTTCTCGCCCCCTTTTCTCTCTCTCTCTCTCTCTCTCTCTCTCTCTCTCTCTCTCTCGCGTTAACAGGCAATTAATTAAGGCAGAGAATCGCCGCCACCGCCGCCTCGGCTTTCTTGACCGGTAATGGCATTTCTTTTTTGCAGTCGAGCTCGGATAAATTGGGTTGTTTGCCGGAAATTTATATAGCCTCGCAATCGCGCTGCGATCTGATATTTACAGGCTTTACTCTTTTTTTTCTTCTTTGCGAATTTACGAATTATTACGTTCTATTGGAGATGATGAAAACATCGGGGGGTGGTTTGTCTGAAGTGAATAAAACTTTAACCTTTGCGTCATTGAACTTCGGTCAATGTCCTAAATTTAGATTTTTCTATCGAAATAAAAACTTTTTTTTTTACGTCAAACGCACGCCACGTGATAAAAGCACTAAATAAACTCTCGCCGCGAAATACGAAAGAAGAACGTCGTCAGCGAGAAAAAAACAACCTCCCTGGAAAAATGTCTTATCCGGCTATTTTTTTTTCCTCACGCCTGGCCGAGATAAGCTGCAGTCGCTTCGTCGTCGTGCCTTTACCTCGGCTTCTTCTTTTTTTTTGGTGCTTTTTCTCGAGACAAGAAACTCACGCCCACGCGTTTGCTGATTTTTGTTTGTTTGTTTTCTTCATCACGGGGATAAAGTCGACCTGCGACTCCACGTAATGAGATTGAAGTACCGTGATAAAGTTGATGTAATTTGACTTCAGAGAGATTTCATTCAATAACCCCGTTCCTTCTAAAGGGAGTTAGAGGACGTGACACTAATTAACGGAGCACGTGTCTTAAATTAAAAATGAAAAAACGAGAAATACAAGAAAAAGATAATCATATTTAGCTTTATCGTAGTAACTATTTTTTGTTTTTTTAAGAGAGAAAATTAAGTTTCTCCATAATTCGTGTCATAACTTTTCCACTTCGTAATTCTCGCTTTTTTTACATCAACTTCAAAAAGAAAAAAAAATAACGCCGTTGAGGTCGAGAGATCTATTCACACCGCGCGCGTCGAGCGCAACTTACTTCCGCTGGTTGAGAATAAAGCTTGCAAGCGCGCGAATTCAATTGGGTTTTGTGTGTGTCCGCGCGCATGAATTTCCGTTGTGCACCGTCCCATTTTGTGTTTTTTTTTTCATCCGCGTGTCCGCCTTTTTGTTGTTCAACAACGCGAACGTTAGATTAATTCATCGCTTTATTTTTTTTTAATCGTCGACTATTAGAAAAAAAAAGCTCTACGTCGGAAAATTCTAAATTGATCTTTACGGACGTAAAATGCTGATAAATAAGCTTTCGATTAGCTGAAACATTGCAACACAACCAAATTCATGCCACAATAAATCTCTCAAGCGACACGCGCACACACAGGCAGAGAAATCAGACCGCGCGACACAAATTTACCCGCGACCAATTAAAATAACCCACCGAAATAAACATTCCACATAATATACTATTTTCAACGTTCGACGTCACAAATCCGATTAGATATTTATCGAGAGCGTGTATCTCGTATAAATCTTGCGAGATCGTGTGTGTGTGTGTGTGTGTGTGTGTGTGTGTGTGTGTGTGTGTGTGTGTGTGTGTGTGTGTGCGTGTGTGTGTGCGCAAAGAAAAGTGAAAATAGAAAATTATTACTGCGAATAACATTGTCGATATCGAATCTTACATCTCGATTGCAAATGAAGTACATTTGGCAATTATACGTAACATATGCGAAATTGATTTATACGCCACTCGAAAACCTATTAGACGCTTGACCGCGCGCAATAAGTGCGGATCGTTTTTCATATATACGCGTCTTACAATGTTCTCAGCCTCGGCGGCCAGATGCATTTGGCAAAGTGTTTCGCGCGTAAGCTTTATTATTGAGCGTCTTCTGCTTCAAATGTTATTTCGAATTTTCTAAAAACCAACGTTTTCTTTTGAAGAATGAAACTTTGATATAATTCCGTGCAGAGCTTTCATTCAAATTGGATGGCTTTTTTTTAAATGTAGTTTACCTGGCGAATGAAATTGAAACAATTTTTTTGTTGCGTTTTCCCCACGCAAACCAAAAAAGCTACGTCTTTTTTAATCTCACGCTTCGCTGAGAAAAAGTATCAAAAAACTGTTATAATCCTTTTGAAAAACAAAAGAGATTTTTAACAAATTAAAAAAGCGAAAAGAAAACTTTCCACGCGAATATATAAATCCATGGTCGTACATCCCAGGGCAAGAAAACAAAGAAATATCCAGCGATTTCATTCCGTGTGCGAACGCGATTTTGGCACTTTAATAATGAGCTGAGATACGGCGAGCGAGTGAACGATGACCTTCATCAAACCACTATACTTCGCAAAAGGTGGTATAATTTCGGTGATTGATACCGGCTTTCACCTCTAAATGGCCTACTCTCCTTTACACCTTACTGTTTTGTTGTGTCTACTTTTTTTTTATTTCGGGGTAGATATTTGTCACGATAAGGCTTTACTGAGAGGGGGATATAATGATTTTTCTCAATTTAGCACGATGACGCACACACACGTCGTGTAAAAACATCATTATGGAAAACTCGGTAGAAATAAAAACAACGCGAGAGTGAGCGATTTTCGATCGTAACAATAATCGTTTTACTATATAGGCGATAACTATTTTAGTTTTTTTTTACGGCGATTGGCAAATTAAATGGAAAACAATAAATGAAAGTCGTAACACACTTGTTGAGTTTGATTAACAGTAAAAGAGCGAACGAGTAGGTATATATCTAGCGAAAAGTTTTCCGACGTAAAATCAATAATTCCTCTTAAATTCGATTATCAAAAATTTCCAAAGTATACGTTTGTAAATGACGAATGAATAATAACACGTATGTATACACGAGTAAAAATCATTACAGATGCACAGAATTCGATGTGGTTTATACAACTGACGTAAAACACTGATGCGTTAAGTCAAACTGTAGTTTAAATTATAAATTTCGATTACATTTGCTAAGCGGATTCCCAAAGTATTACCCCGCGCAACTATGTAATTGAAAATTCATGCCCGGAAAGGGAAAAAAAATATCATTATCGGCTTTAGAGTTCTCGCTCGTCGTCATCGTTAAGTGCATCAACTTAATTAATTAAGAAGGATATAAATTAATTAAATTACACACAGTTCACAAACCAAAGCCAAAAAAAAAAGAAAAATGGGGGTAAAAAAAAATCTCGCGATGAAGTGTCGTTCTGATTTATGAAAATTAAAAAAATTTCCTTAATTGCACAGCGGGTGGAGTCACGCGCGATATTGCGCGACGAAAAAAAAAAGAAAGTGAAGGAAGGAGAGAAAACTGTCCTCAGGGACGTAGACGAGCTGGCGACGCCACGAGGCGGAAAAAATGCTGAGCGAAATTCCAACGGACGCGCGCCAAAGCATCCCCCTTCTCCTCCGATGTATATGGAAATTCTACCGAATTTTTTCAGCCGCTCGCGCGTACGGAAATTGAAATTTTTACACTTGCCGACTGCCGTCGCCCGGTTTTTTTTTTCGACCATTGTTTTTTTCTTCACTTCCCTTATCTACGCGTGGGAATGCCAGTGAGGAAATTTTACTTTTTTTTATATTGAATACAGCAAGTCACCCACATGCGTGCGTGTGTGTGTGTTTGGTAAACAAAATTTATCGTTTCGATTCGAAAATACATCGAAGCGTAATGTAACTCGATCATCGATTTTTCAAAAGAGAAAGAAAACCTTTTTTTTGTCGGGGACGTGAAGCTTCCTTAACATTTGCATTTTGGCCCAATGACGTCTTTTCGTGCCAATTTGTGAGAGGCGCGGGCAACGCAATTACCTCTCAACTGTCGTCACACATATTGCCCGCGGCGCGTCTGAAAGTTAAATTGTGTAATGTAATGCTAATCAGTTTAATTTTCGACTCTGCGATCAGCCAGTGGCATTATTACTGTCGCGAGAAAATCCGCGTGAAAATCGGGCGATGATGGGGAGACTTAGCATCTCCGAAGACTGTTAAGATTTTATGTGTAATCGATAAAACCACTTGATCAGCAATCTTTTCTCCCTCTTGAAAATTTAATACACCAATATGAATAATTAAAACCACCGATACTAAAGAGACACCGAAATCAATGTATAACTCGTCAAATCGAATTCCGCATATGTATAAAGAAAAAAAAGATCCAAGCGAGAAACGCTCGATTTTCGTGTCAAGTTTATTCGCATTCGAGGTCAGACTTAACTGCCACTTATATATACACATACACACACGGCACATTATATACATACAGCTATAAGACACACTCGCGGTTTACGCGGATTTCGCGCGCTCGTAAAAAGAAGTGCGTAAGTTGCACAGTTATGTCATCTTATCAACTATAATGCCATGCGTGTCACTCAATTTCAAAAAGAAAAAAAAAACCCGTAGAAAAAGAAGAACGAAACGACTTTCACCGTACACGATATATATCTACATGAATCAATCGATCGATCGATCGGCTATCATCGTTTCGGGTCTCGTGGTTATTATTAGCAAAGTCGATCGACAAGAATAAACGCTCAAGCTCCCATCAATGAACTGCGAGTAACCCTATCTTTTTCGTGTCATCAAAGAGTCTGTATATATATATACGTTTGTTTCACGGATGAATGGTTTTTTTTATCTGTTCTCGATCTCTATTACTAGACACACACGTGCGGATCTTCTCTTTTTTTTTCGTTGGCACGTGTATCGATAATACACAAAAAAATTTTATACGACGAACGTATATGTATGCCACGAGGTGCCCTTCTATATATATATTATTTTTCGGTCTCGAGAAGTTTAGTAGATTATCATCGTTCTGGCGACGTGCAAAAATATGAACTTGCTTATAATACATCAAAGCTGGTGAAAATCTAATTGGCGCGCTTTGGAATACGAGAAACTCGTTTAGACACACTCCTCAAAAAGCTTCCTATCTCCCACTTTCATCGGCTGTTTAATAGTCTATTTCAAGCGTTTGATAATTTAGCGTATCGTCACTTCTTTTTTTTTTAAACAGACTTAATTGAGATTAATCGGTCGTTGTACTCGTGTGTGACACTGTAAACGAGTGAAGACTCGGGCCAACACACACGTAGTCTCCGTTGTGTTTATTGAGCATAACATTTTGACAAGCTTTTGTTGACACGCGCTAGCGTAGACTTTGATAATGGAAAACTTGTCAATTCGATACGCATACGTATACGTTAAGATTCTTCGACTCCGAAGGGGAAAACGTGAATTATCTTTCTTCTCTTACAAGCTCGTAAAAAAAAGTCAAGTGTGCGTGTATAATCAGCAGTGTGAAATTCCTCTCTGGATATATCGTACACACGAGGTAGCAGGCAGGCAACCTCTCATCTCCTTATCAGACATTTCACCGTTGGCTTGCTATACACGCCTATATACTATTTCGCCGCAATGTGCCTTGTTATACCCGTTTCGGACATCGAACACGCGTGTCTTTAAAGCGTTGTTGCCTAATTGCAAAAAGATATATTAACATATACATATATAAATAGATATATATATAAATAGTTTTATTGCGATTATACATATATAAATAGTTTTATTTTCGTGAACCCATTCATCGGATGGTTATTGATGAACGTTGATTCTTTTTTTTTTCCTCTCTTTTCTTTTCTCTTCACCTGCGTGCGCGCGCGCCGACTTATATAATACTTTGTTTTGACAGGTTGTGACCTATATTCATGGGATTTCGTTATCGCCGTGAGCAGCCGAAGTAATTTAACTTATCGACTAATGACGCGGAGATAATATATGCTTTGGCTATTTTTACGCTAGTTCAAAAATAGACAATTTCGTCATTTGTACTGTATGTATATCGGAAATTGTCGTCTTTTCTTTTTTTTTTCTTTCATTTTGATTTCAATGTTGTGTATTTTTATACGGAAATTGTTTGACGATATATCTAATCAACATTGGATAAACATTCCATCAGACGATCGCTTGCCATTTTTATGGGTCACCGAATAATCAAAAAATAAATAAATAAATAAAAATACAAAACATGACAAAATGTCTCTGAGCGCGCATCTTCGTCTCCCTGGAGGATTCGAGAATTCCAGGTTAAAGCAATATTGCTCCCCGACGATCGCAAAAATATATTTTCAACGACCAAATCGAGTTTATAATTCATTTATTACGAGAATCGAAAAGAAAAAAAAAGGCGGCTATAACATAATCGTTTTCGGTGAGGGGTATCCGGAAATGTTTCGATATTTATACGCGGAGTAGGAGTTTTCCCCCTGTTTCAATTTTTATGGGGTAGTAGCAGTGGTGGTAGCCTGGCGTGACCTCATTTTTTGTCTCTCTCTCTCTCCCTCGACGAATGCCTTGCGGGGGGAGAGCAAAAAAAAGTTAAGTTTCTTTGAGCGTCCTGCAGCCCTCTTAAACACATACTCGACCTTCCTACACAGAGAGTCACATATTTGAACACGTGATCGTTTCGACGTATTTTCACGTTGTTTTTTTTTTGCGCGCTAGGGGGGAATGATAAAATACTTTGCTACGAGAAAATTTGAATTGTTTGGCGTGTGATCTTCAAGGGGGAAGAAATTTTTCTTTTTTGAGTGGTTTTAAATGTAAAAACACACATTGAAGAGAAAAGTGAATAATAAATAGTTCAAGTACTCCAATTAATATACGTCGTTTAGAAAAACTTCTAATTACCAACTTTAATTATCCGTTTCTAAATAAAGGATAGAAAAACACTATACCTAATTAATCGACTTTACTATCAAACGTATATGAAAATTCAATTAAACTTCACCGTCATTACTCGAAGCTTAAGAAAAACAAAAACAACAAACAATAACTGAAAATTCGAGTGGAACAACCTAATCCATACCATTGACCCACATCCGATCGTAAACTCACCTCAGCAGCGTCGTCCCATATAATAAAACAACGGGTGAAAAGTCGCGCCACGTCCTCGTGAAATTCAGCATGAAGGATTTTTCGGAGTAGCGTAAATATCGACAACAACGAGGAGTCTGTCGGATCGATTTTTTTTTCTCTCTCTCTCTCTATATATATATTTCGCAAGCGCGTGTACGCGTATATATGACGTGCAAAAAGCTGCGCATCCGTTCGATCGGGTTATTTATAACGCGACTGATGTTATATTTTTTTTCCTTTCTCTTTCGTGACCCGTTGTACATACGTATACTCTTCAGTTCTCGTACGCTCGGTGCGGTTTATTAAAATTTACGACGCTATACATTTCGAATTACATTGGACCATAATATATATCGGCGATTTTTGTTTTCAACCGGTTAGAACTTGATAATCACTCACACACATACATACATACATACACACGGTAATTTTTTTGCGCGCAAAGGCTACTGAAATGATAAGCGAACGAGGCACTCGGCTGTCCTCATTCATAAACTGGCTGTAACAATATTTTGCGTGCGGCTTTTATCTGTTCATCTCTTTCACGCGCGCGCTGTAGTCTCTGTGTGTGTGCATCGAGATATTGCAAGCGCCACTTTCTGATGATGGACACCGATAAAAACGTCATATAACTGCGAGCCATATCGGAGAGGATTACATTTCTCGAATGACTTTACCAAGTAAATTTGATTAAAAAAATAATAATTAACATCTCGAGAATATTCCAAAAATACGTATATATATCTAAAACTATACGATGACAAAGTCCATCCGGCGTGATGATCACGAACATCGCGGAAACGCGGTCTGATAACGCTTTTAATTACACGCTCTTCTGCTTCTCGTCGAGTACTATATATATACGTATTTATATGTTAAGAGGTGCTATACACACTATATAAAGATGCAAAGTAAGTTTAATCCGTGTACGAAATTCTCCCCTGAGTACACTTGCATGCAAAGTCAACGTGACTCATCACCCCTCTTTCTCTCGACGATTTATTAACGATCATACGGAAAAGTCCCTGGTAATCCGCATGTTTGTCAAACACGCGGCAATGAACGCGCCGCTGCTTGTTTAATTCCGATTTGTTTGCTTTCGTAAGCGAAGGGATAATACTACCGTTGATTTTTCGACTTTGAAGTGTTTATAACGTGAAAAAAAAAATTTTTTTTTTTCTTTTTCGCACGTGGCGAATAAAAGAGATTTCACCTCCCTCGCGATACGAAAATAGTAACGGACAAAGTATTTATATAAATTTTCCCGTCGCGCTCCAATAAAATGTTTTGCCCCGGCGTGCGCAAACGATAATTTACGTTAAAAGTAGCGAGTGAGAGAGAAAGAGCACGGTAATAATAAAGTTGGCAGACGACGACGCCACTACACGCTAGATTGAAAAAGACAAAAAAAAAGTATCCGTGGTAGAAGAAGAAGACTTACGAGCTTGAAAATCACCAATTAGCTCCTCGCAGTGCTACTGTGGTTTAATAGCGTTGTACCCGAAATCCTCTAAGATGATCTTCTCTGGTTCAAATGGATTAAACTTATCGAGTTTTTTTTTCACGATCAAAGAGTGTAGATAATATTCGAAAAAAAAAATAATAAACTCACTCGAGTTTTATTATGCAATGCCAACGCTGCTTTCCAGTTTGTATATACATACACTCATTTGCTATGCGCTCTTCTTCCTCGTTATAAAAAATAAGCGAAAATATATTTTTTAATTGCCCCCTTATCTATTCAATTAAGCCAAAGCGAATTTTCAAGTATGTATTCAGAGAAAATGACATAACGTATGCTAATTACACTGGGAATTCCAATATTCAATTAAATATAGAAGGTTAGTTCAACTATTTCCGAGTATCTATTTATTAAATAAAAAAAAAATAATAAATTGTGATTCCGCATCGACGGAATCTCTCGTTCCGTTGTCCCACCTCGCCTACATGTCAAATCTAATAAAGTTCCGTTTTATATACACCTCGAACAAGTGACTCAGTTTCTCATTTTTTTTTTCGGGCGCGCGGCGAGAATCGAAAAACCCCGCGGCATTTTTATGTATATCTAATTTCGTCGCGCGAGAAAAGAAGATCTCCCGCGTAACCTTCTTCTTTCTTCTTTTTTATATATCCATTCGTTTCACAAAAATCCAATCGCCTTCGCGCGACCTCAAACGAACAATTTTCTCAAATCTATTTTTACAGAAAACGAATGTAATATTCCTTTTTTACTTCGACGATTCGAAGTTTACATAAGGATTTTCAATTGCTCGTCATGAATTCATCATTGCAGCCGAGTCGCAGGACAATTAGAATTAATTCATGTGTCTCTCTCTCTGCGCGCCGCGAGTGATTTTATCATGATCGAATGGAAATAACAACAGGCTGGCGAAACAAACTGATAATTCCGTCTCTCTCGTGCGAGGATACAGATATATAAACCGGTGTGTTATAGGCACATACTAACATAAACAGATATTTTGCCTCGGTATATAAAATCAATATGGCAATGAGAATACACGAGCAAGCGAGCGAGCTCGACACACTCTGGTTCAGCTTGCTTGCTGCACTTGATCAATAAAGATGTCATGCAAGTTTAATGCCGCGTTATTGATATAACCTCGAAAATATATACCGAATAAATAAACTTGAATTACTTGTCGTTTAAATATCCACAACTCGCGCGCGGCTATTCTTGCGATACACACGATTCCAAATCAAATTTTCCATCCACGTCGTATGTATAGATACTATAATTTCGATAATTTCATATTCCTTTCCGATGTATATATACATAAATTGCCCGCGAGTGACGCTTGAATAAAGTGTGTATGTGTGTGTGTTTTCGAAAAACAAACTAACTGAAAATAGTTAATAGTTTCGAAGCAGAGACTCATAATTATATATTTGAGGCAACAAACATCATCGCGCGCACAAGGAACTTTATTTCCAGAGAGCCTGTCACTTCCGTTTAACAATAAACACACGCATTGCGGAAGAAAAAGAGTCTACCGTGTAAAAACCCGAGCATTTGTATCTAATTAAAGTCGACTCGAAAAACTTGGCAGAAATCTTATCGACGATTATTCAAATCCAAAGTGCGAGAGAATATTTAGCTCGAGAGCTAATCGTGTCAAACAATGAATTAATGAGGTAAACAGACATCCGGAATTCTTCTTTTATTGCGCAAACATTGCTTCTGCATCGCAAGCTCAATTAAAGTCGAAGATAAAAAAGAGAGAGAGAGAGAGGAGATAAGCATCGCTCCGGCTCGGTACAATTGGATTCTGATAAGACCTTTTTTCGCTTTAGTGCAAAGAGCGAATTAAAAGGGTTCTGCAATAAAAAAAAGAATCTCGTAGATCCTTGAAAGAATGTTTAATTTTGCAGCGGATAAAAAAGCAAAACCATTTCCGTTTTGAAGGTATTTATATATATAAAATAGGAAAATTGAATATTATATTTTATTCGTTGTTTACGCGATACGCGACACTTCTCCGAGTTATATTATATTTCGCTGGCGTTGCAAGCGTTAAACGAGAATGACAAATTAACAAGGAAAATCTTACTCGCGAAATATCCCATCGTATATAAAAACTCCACGTGTGGAAAAAACAATTAGTCTCGTATAAAAAACGATGGTAACATAATCTCTCTATTTCGGGTGTCGAATTTCATCGAAGTTTTTTTTTTTGTGTGAAATTTCCACAGAGAAATGCCACCATAAAAATTCTTATCTCGCGACCCTGCGGTACGTTTCCATATTTTTCGCGAAGTGATGATACGCGAAATGGGTTTTTTTTTAATTGTGACGGAAGGTGTGATTTTTCGACGGTTGATAATGCAACTTGCGTCAAAAATTTGGCGGACGACGTCAGTTATTTTGTATTGCTTTTATCAAAATTTTTGGGAATATACACACAATGCCGGGAATTTTAGAGAGAAGAATATTGACGTAAAAGTTGCTGATAACTTGTTTTTTGGGGGGTATTCGTACAATCGTTTCATAAAACCAGATTTCCGAATTCTCGAATTTAATTAACGCTCGAAAACTCACATTATACACGCGTGTATACATTATTAAATTATCTTCGCGTCGACAAACTCACGCACAATGAATAATTATATCAGCCGCGAAAAATTCTTTTCTCTCTGCCGCCTACGAGAAAATTTATTGAAATATTTCGCTAGATTTATGTTGCATGTGTGTGTGTGTGCAAGGGATCGCGAACACGCGACGCTCTGGAAATCTCGGTATAAAAAATCTATATAATAAAATAATACATTAACAAAAATTCTCGCGAAATTTTATTTGTAAAATACCTCGCAGGAAACGAAACAAAAGAAAAATCATGTTTTCCATACATGCACGCGAGATACGAGCATTCCACAATTGACCTGGGAGGGGAGGAGGATAGCCTCCGCGCAACAATGCTCAAAGTGAAAGCCGCAAGCTGAAATTTACGAGGCGCACTCGCGCGCCGATCCACCCGCCTATATATACCCCCATCTCGCAGCCAATTAATCAAGCTACCTACTCGGATAGACTAATAAACGCAGCGAGAGAAACAGCGAAAACTCCTGGCGGGTGGTCGCTAATTTTTTCTTCTTTTTTTCGAACGAGACTCTATTTAGCTTTGGGTGAATTATTTTCGTTCGCTCCGAAGGCGAAAGTTCGATCGTTTTAAGGTGAAATTGATTGACGAATTTATTCGACAAAGCGGGTATAATGAAAATTGCCACGATAATAATAAATTAGTCGATATCGGAAAGGCGAGCGACGAAGGCTAATGAATTTCGTATTATTTTTTAATCAATCAATTTGAAAGTCGCTGATTATCTGAAAAAAAAAATTAATAAATATTAAGCTCGCGCAATACACGTGACGTTCGACCAACAAACAACTTCCCATTCTTCTCGAAAAGTATAGTGCATTCGTTCACTTCATAAAAAGAAAAATATATATATCAAGCGTCGCTCGCGCGCGCGATAACAAACAAGCAAGTGAAAACTCGGGGGAAAATTACAATTTATAATTAACGAAAAACAAGGAAGGAAGAAAAAAAAAACTGTGAGAGAGAATGGACTCTGCTTGGGCTTTTTTTCAATTACGCCGCCTTATTTTCACGCGCGCGCTCACAAGCTCGCGAGGGCGAATTATTATGCATATTCATGCAAATATGCGTGACGACGCGTAATTAACGTAAAATAATATTTCGTCGGATGCAATTTTTACGCACACAGAGACAAAAATTTTTCATTTTTCGAAAAGAAAAAACGCAATTTATTATTTCCTTTTTTAGAACGAAAAAATTTCAAGGGTGCATCGGCGTATATAGATTAATAAAAAAAAAGAGCGAGACGCATGGAATAAAGTGAGAAATATATATATACGTATCTATCGAGTCTCTCATCAAGTTTTTACCCAGGATGCGCGGTGGCGGAGCTTTAATAAGTATCGGCCGCAGGGCTGATATTGATTATTGATTTTGGCTTGTTCCTCGACTCTTCTCTCTCTCTCTCTCTCTCTCTCTCGCTCTTCTCTCTTTTCGTTTCATTCATTTCTCGCTGCTACCTCCGCTAAGCCGCCGGGGCTATTGAATGACTCTTCTTTCGTTATACAGCTTCTTTATGCCGCCTCTCTTTCTTTTTATGGAATTACATATGAGATATAGCTGAGTTACGCGGTTTATTTATTATTATTATTATTATTATTATTATTATTATTATTATTATTATTATTATTAGAGCAATGTACTTTAAATATAACGAATTGTTAATTAATTATGTCGATTCATTAGCGTGTAAAATAAATTAAAAAAAAAATAACAGTCGACACAACAGTTTGCGGATATATGAAAATATTTGTACACTCGCTCGCGGGATGAATTGAAAGTTAAATTCAAACCGAGTTAATAAATCAACACTTGCATTTTACCTCTCGCAAACGATCGATCACATAAATCGCAAACACATCCATCCGAAAATTAAAAAAATCGCACGACGTTTCCAAAAATAAAAAAAAAAAAAACGAAAAGCAGCGACAGTATATTATACAGATATTCGCGCTTGTGCGCTTGGGCATTTAAATTTCAAATGTGATTTCGGCTATTTCAGTAGCATCTTCGCGCTTATCGATTCACCTGCCTAAATGTGTATACATATATACAACTCGACCAAATACTCTCTCGTGTGTGTTTTTGTTTACCTCGCGTCTATATACGAAAACTTTTGCCGCTTAAATTGCATATATATATCGCAATGTCAATAGCAGCGCTATTATAATAAGTAACCATCTGCGCGCGGAAAGTTCACTTAATAAACTTGCGTCACCTTTTTTTTCTTCTTCTTTTTCTCTCTCTTCACGCGCTGATAACTCTTCCCGAAAAATCTTGCTTTCTGCACGTTTTAATAAAACGTCAGCCGGTTTGTTTGAAAAACGAAGAAGAAGAAGAAGAAAAGAAGAGTCTGCTGGCTTTTATTGCGAAATCTTTTATTTTATTTTTTTGCTTTTCTTTCGCGTAAATCCTCGGACGTAGACGTTTACGACTGTCGTCGAGTGTATATATGGAAAGAAAAGTGAATATTCATCGCCTCGTTTTCAACAATCGCGGAAAGTATCAACTATACACCTCAGCGCGAGGCTGCAATCATCCTAATCACCGGTTCTCTTTCTCTCTCTCTTATGCGCGTATTCAGCATAAAAAGCACTATAAATATCTCCACATTGTTTATCACGATGAAGATAATAAAAAAAACTATTATATTATGCTAACAGGAAGTAAAAAAAAAAACACCAACACTTTCGCAGGTAATTTTCTGCTACTCACTTTTTTCTCTGTCTCTGTTTCAGCCTCCTCGTACTCGCTGCTATCTCAATTAAAACTAATGTCACAGTAGCGTCTGGCACACAATAATAATAATAATAATAATAAAATCACCGCACCGATATTATTATTTTTCTCGCAAAACTCAACCAAAAAAATGAAAAAAATAAAAATCGGGGGTTGGGAAGAACCAGTAACAACGTAGAACCGCAAAGAAAAGGTATCAATGTACCTCGCACTTGTGTGTGTATATATGTTGCAAATATACGTATTGTGTTTTAGTGGTGCGCGCACAGTTTCTTCTTGAATATCATGAGGGTTGCGGATAGGCCGGCGGCGCTTAGGCGAGCGCTCGCCACGGTCAGCCGCGAGTGACTGACTTGACTGAACTGACTATGTCTGCGGTGTATGTGTGAGCTCTGGGCTCGCTCGCGACGATTGGGAGAGTACAGTGGTGGGGGGAGGGAGGTTGGGAGGAGGAGGAGGAGTGCGGCGCGCGCAAGCATTTTATTGCTACGATGCTGTGCTGCCTGCTGCTCTGCTATACTGTTGCCCAGGGTTGACTTTATAATATGTATGTGTATACCTGTATGACTCTGACGTACGGAGAGAGAGAGAGCACACACTTTTGCGTGATGCTAATAACCCCGATGGGGACGATATATATATAACACCCAGTATACAAGGTGTGTGATTCGACTCTATTTCTCATTTTTTTTTATCTTTTTCTTTCTTTGACCGATGCTATGATTCGTATAATGAACGCGCGATATACGTATCTTTTTTTACTTTTGTTTTTCGCGAGGGGATGATTTCCTTTATTTTTTTTAAGTTGTGATTTAATTAAAAGTTTTTCTGCAGTACAGCTCTAACGGGATTTTATAAATTTCGTTTTATATTTAAAAGTTGGAAATAACATTTATGAATCGACGACATTTTTAAATTAAAGCTGATTTCACGCGTCGAAACTGCTTTTTTTTCCCTCGAGGTAAACGACGCTAATTCTATCAAATTAATATCGCGTCGGGTAAATATGTTTTTTTTTTTCGACGAAAGAGAAAGTTATTCGCACGTATGAAATTATACGAATAAAAAAAGTGTATTTTTAAATCCGTAGAAAATAGCACGATAGCAATATTCCGGACATTTCGGGTGCTTGCCTTCGTATAAATAGAAAGCTTTATTACGCGAGGACTTATTTAGAATTTCATCGAGTTATTTTTAGCCGCCGAACGAAGAGGAAAAATAAGCATGTATGCGAGCGTGGCGCTCGTAAGGTTGTGATGTAACTTTAACTGCTCGAAGGGGGTAATCAAAAAGAAGAAGGATAAAAAAAAAGTCTGATGTTTGCTGAAAATAAAAAAAAATATAAATAAAACGGCGTCTCGCGCCGAGTAGAGATAACGAAATATTAGCACTTGTATGTTTTGTCGTAACTTGTTAATAATTCTTCGTTTTTTTTTTCAAGTGCTGATATAACGTATCATCGATAAGTGGGTAATTTCAGCTTTGCGGATATACAAGTGTTTGTAGGGGGAGAAAAAACGCCACTTACACTATATTCTCTAATAAAAATGATAACCGACTGTGCGCGTGAAACTCGATATAGCTGAAAGTGCATCAACCTCGTATCATCTGAAACCTACCGTGAGCAAAAAAAAAAAGAGAGAGAGAAACTCTCAACAGTATACATAAGAAGTTCTCCGACTGCACGACCGAATCGATCGTCCATTCACTCTATAGATGACTGACACACACACACACACATACGACTATACATGACAGACTGACTGACTGACCAAGTGAACTGTCTAGCCGCTCCCCCTCTACTACTTGTCAGCTGATTGCTATAACGTCGCGCACCTGCCTGCCCCGTCTGTCCGAACGTTTGAGATTAATCTTCGCCACAAATGATGCGTTACGAATCACGAGTGCGGAAGCAACGAAAAAATTAATTCTTTTTTTTTCTTCAATCTCAAGTGATACGAGAGAGAAAAAAATGATGTTGGCGTGAGGTTTGTAAATAAGGAAAAAAAATTGTTGAGAGAAAGCGTATACACACACACACACACACACACACACACACATACACACACACACGCACACACACACACACACACACGAGAGTTGATAACGATAAGATTTTGCTTGTTAAGCTGAGTGGAAGAATTATGCAAATATATAAGCAGTGAGATAATAATAAGGAAGCTTAGATTAATTCAAATATTTGAGAATGAATTACTATAGTTAGGTTCATTCGATGCTTTGTCATTGAAAATTTAATTATGAATTATTAATAGCCGTCTCGAGGAATTTTCAGAGTAATAATAGAAGCTTTGATAATAAAGTTAAAACAAGACATTTATCGCAAAAGCATACTTGCATGCAGGTCAAACAAAAGCTAATTAAAAGAAGCACAAAGAGAGAGAAAAATCAAAGCGAAATCGCATCTTCGTGCTCGCGACGTTGATTGACGTGGAATGCCTCATCACTTGCGCGCGCGCTCATCCACGCGCTTATATTACTTCTGATGTCAGGGTAAAATTGCAGTTTTAGCGAGAAATTTCGCGATTTGGATTTTTTTTCTCGGGTAGCGTTTTTTTATTATTATTATTTTTAATGCGTTTGATTGACGCTGTTGAGACAAATTGTGGAGAATTTTCTTTTTTACGCCCTGTATTTTGATTTGTTGCTGATGGATAAGTCTTGTAGTTATAATTTATATTCGTAAACGGGGAAAAATGATTTTTGATATGCAAATAGCTGGTTGTGATTGAAACGATGATGCTTCAACTCTGATAATTCTGCTCGTAAAACAATTTATCTAACATTTTCCGATAAAAATCTTAAGTGCCCCTCCCCCTCGAAAAAAAAAATCTTAATGTAAAATATTACGAATATCATAAAATTCTTATGTCACGAACCTCGCGTGAAAAGAAAAACATCATATTTAACGACCTCGTCAAAAATTGTACCCTGGTAAAAATAAAAAAAAAGCTAGCACACCAAAAACCACCACCGTATATCACGATCAGATGTGATCAAAAGGACATTCTTAACGAGACATGTGAACGTCAAGGTCTCGCGTACACGCGTATACGCTGTTTCTTTTTTCTTTTTCGTCGCGTCGACTTTTATGAATGTTCTTTTTTTTTTTTTCGTAAAATGAAAATCGAATGAGTTACGGCGCTTTATTATTTTCAAAGTCTCGTAAATTCTAATTCCCTGCGTGCGCGCCAGGAATTCGTTGTAATAAAAGAAAAAAAAACACAATTTGACCATCAGCCAACCGTGTGCACATGGGTATTAACTCTGTCAAACGCGTTGTTAATTTAGAATTAAAAAAAAAGTTTTAATTTTCAATTACGACGAAAATGTGACGCACGTGCAAAAAAGGAAAAAGTTGGTACAATTACGGTGCGTGAGCGTTTAATTGGATTATTTTTATACAAAAGCGAAATAAAATAGTTTACTCGTAACACTGTAAACCCAGCTAGTTCAATTCGCAATCGCAATTCCGAAATTTCATTGAGGTACAATACAGAGAATTTATTTAGCAAATCGGCGCGTATGTATATACGCTATAGCGTTTGAAATTTTGATCGTGCCAATAGTGTGCATACGCGTAACACAATAACAACACCGTGCGCGGCGGGTAAACCAAAGGCACACACACACACACACACACACACACACACACACACACACACACACACACACACACACACACACACACACACAC
>JAWWMK010017226.1:0-19977 GCA_035047105.1 Galeopsomyia nigrocyanea | reverse complement strand
TAAATTGAACAACGAATCATCGATATAATTCATTAATATTAAGAAAATTCAAAATTTGTGAAATAGTACTTTACTACTACGTGGATAAATTCTACCAAACAAATAAAAACGTTATTGTTGACTAATCAACTCTTTGACTTATGGATAAATTCCATTACATGAAGTCGATAGTTTGATGAAAATGATGTCAACCGAACAAATCCCCGTTAAATTACCGAGCGAGCGTCAGCGAGCGAGGTGCTTTTCAGCTATTTTCATATTACTGTGATATATACTGTGATATATACTGTGATAGATACAAAGCATAATCTATTTGTGGAATCAAGTAGTGAATATTCGTGAATAGTTATTAATGTACATACAAGAATGTGAGTATAACATTCATTTAACCTTGCTTTTTTTGTTTCGTTATTGCAATTAGATTCAATTTTAGAAAAAAAAATTATGCACGACGTCTCGGTATAATTCTTTTAAACTTGTCATGATTGCGGGCACAAGTGAAAAGTAAATTACTAATTTTGTTTATAGGAAGTATTTCATGATGCAGACATCGTTGCTGACTTCTTGTATAAATATCAGGTGATAATTTTTTTTTTTTACCAGAGGAGTTGATTGATGGCGAAACTCTGTTGACATATATAAAGCCTGAGCTCATTCAACTGGGAATCAAGAGTGGCCCGGCAAAAAAGATTTGCATTATAACAAGTATTTTCAAGCATATTGACTGTGAATCATTATCATCAAGTGAAGTAGTCATTCCAAGTCATAGTAATCAGCAAAAAATAAAATCATCCGGAAGCTAATGTTGATGGAAATCTTAATTCAGTTATTGGGAAAGATGATGCATCAAGATTGAAAAGTGAGGTACAATTTTAATTTTATTCTGTTGAAACAATTTATCTTGATATAATTTCAGTCGATATTTACATTAAAGTTTTTTTATATTACATTCTTTCAGGAATTAGCTGAACCTTCGAAGCCTTTTGTATTAAACTTGTTCAATGTAAGAGAATGGATTATAAAATATGATGAACAAAAAAACTGTGAAAAATTGTTCGTTGATAAAAAGGAGAGACACCTTTTAATTAGGATTCTTGTAGCAAAACTAGTTGAGCTGAAAGGATGATAAGCATCATTTTTGTAATAAATGAATTTGAAATGTATCAAAATGATATTTATATACTGATTTTTTATCGCCTGTTAAAAGGTACCCCAGCCAGGTACCCCAGCGCTGAGGACAAAACTAAGCTTGCCAAATCAATAGTACGTCACTTTCCAAAGTTAAAATCAAAATTTGATCAAGGATATGTAAGTACATTACAAATAAAAATTTCAGGTGTTTATGTAAGACTTTGATAACAAAATCATATTCATTTCATTTATGCTATCAGGAACATTATTATGATCAGAAGTCTTACTCAGGCTTCATTGCCTACAGATTTAAAACAGTAAGAAAATAAAAAATGGAGTCTGAAGAAAAGAAAAGAAATGCCAAAAGTAATTTTCCCTCATCAAAAAGAAGGTGCCTGAATTTCATTAATCTGTTAGATGATGACGTTTATAAATTGAAGGTAATATAATATTACATATGTAACACATTAATATTATTGTTTCATGTCTATCAATGTATGAGATTGCTCAAAATAATTAAAATTGTTTACAGGTAGCTACCATCAAGTTTATAAATCCTGCTGTAATTACAAAATCAACAGTTATTCAAATTCTGGAAGATACCTATCAAAATCAACAAAAATGGATTAGAAAAAATCCTAATGTCACTGTCGATGACATCTTAGATGAATTTCCAAGCTTGAAAGACTTCAATGGTGAAATGGTAAATAGCCAATTGGACTAGCAACTTTCACAATGATGAGCAGGATGCTTCAATGTAATAATGTTATTTTATCAGATTCTTCGAGAGTACAAAATGACGAGAAATTTTTTACAACTTTGTCACAACAATCATAATGGGCCTTCCGAGAAAAATTAGATCCTGCTGTCAAGCTTTGGATACGTCCCTTCTGAATTTTGATGAGAAGTAAGAATAATTTTTAATTAATATGCAATCGTTATTTTGATAAGAACGGACTGTAACGGGAGGGAAATTAATATTATTTTCCTGCCGGTATCTCGTATGTCGGCGCGAGGCTAACCGCCGCCTCGCTGATGTTGGTCTTGTAGTTGCAAGCTGGAAGCGCGAAATCAAGTGTATCGGCGACGCATGGGACAAGAAGGTTGTAGTCAATAAATCACTCACGTTGTATAATTCCCTGACTCTAATATATTGTCAGAACTCAAATGAAATACAAGGTGAATGACCATAGGTCAAGAGATGACGCAAACAAGAGATGAAGCGCAAGCACACACTCATACACGCGCGGAGAGAGAGTCGTATAGTCGCGATCTAACGCAAGCAATGATCGCAGTTTTATCTAATATTAATTGTACTTTTGCTTGGAGATGGGGTTACGTGGATCAGACGTAACCCAGGGGAGAATGTAGATTGTTGCTCGTCCTTCGGCTTAGAATCGCTGGTGAGATTTGCAGGCGTGGAGAAAATGGCCGGTGGACACCGGCTTCGTTGGTGCTGAGTTTTCAATTCACCTTGCCTCTGCTGCTCGGTGATGTCATGTCGCCCGTCTGGACACTCGCACTCCATCAGTTCGTAGCATTCACTGAGCACTACACACGCGAAGGGATTCTTGTTTTTGTAGGCGAAATCTGAGATTTCTTGCGCGAGGATCTGCCAGCTCGGAAAAACGTGGCTACCGCGAGGCAAGCTCGAAATCTATTGTCTCTCTCTCTCTCTCTCTCTTTCTCTCTCTCTCTCTCGCAACAGATGTCGCGCGCGCCCTCTCATGCTCCCGCGCTCACGCATACAACACACTATTACGTGCTCGCAGCGTAACACGCGCTTGAACAGGCTCACGTTTGAAAGCCGTGTGATGGTCAGCTTAAAGGAATTTAAGTTATATCATGAGTCTACTGTAGAATGAAAGTTTAAAAGAATAATTAAGCTGTTCCAAATACTTCAATAGATAAACCCGGGTTAATTGCTTGAATCGCTTGAACGTGCTCGCGTTTGAAAGCCGTTATAGCCCCTTCCTAGTCGCGACATCTCGATAAGCAGCGAAAAGAAAGTACGATGCGGACGCGTAAGATAGGCAAATGTGTGACAGGGGTTAGGTTGAGAGGTTTTTATTTCCCATGAGACAACAGGGCTATTTCGTCTGGGGAACCCATGCAGACGGTAGTTGGGACAGGTCTGCGTATTGGCTTTTCCACTGTCTGAAGCGTGCCCTCGCGTCCGGATGGTCCTGCAACGCATCCCATTCTGCGTGGACCCGACGCTGCAGTTCTCCGATAAACCACCACGCGTTCTCCAGCTCCAACAGACCCACGTCTAGCCGCTCCTTCCGCATATCCAGAGTAGGCGCGTGGATGCGGTCGAATGAGACCACCCGGTGATCCGGTCCGCACGGGTCCCACTTCTCCGGGACCTGCGTAGCGTTCTCTCGAACGATGGTTTGCTGACCCTGCTGACGGATGTAAGAACGAGGACACTGGGTGAAGGTCTCCCTCGTTGAAGACTTGGGTATGGAAGTAGCGGAGCCCATCGGATAGGTGTTCGCGTCGTTGCGGCCTCTCGGGTTGTGGGTGCCGCGACTGCGGGATCTCGCAACCCCGGTGAGGAAGATGTTATACCCTCACCGGCTAAGTGAACCGGCGCGAGCGTCAGGTCGGCCATGGCGGTCGCCAAGGGTCCTTCTGCGGTGGTTGGAGTTTGCAAGCTGGCTCGCATGTCGCTGATGGTTTTCTTCAACCCCTCGAGGACACCGTTCACGAAGCGTTCAGAGTTATCGAAGGTATTCCTCCATCTTCTCGATGCGTTCTTCCATCCTGTAAAGGGAGGAGAGTATATATTAGGGGGGTTTTCTCAGGCATGCCACAAAGGCGAGGTATTATTACTGATTATCTATAGGGTTTTTCCGCGGGCGTCCAGGGGCTCGGCGCGGCGCAGTGGGGTTGAGACTACTCGCTGGTAAGGATCGTAGGACTCCTCTCCGTACCAAACAGACAGCCTTGCGCGGTCTTCCTCGGCCCCTTTTAATAATCTCATTTGGCTTGACCAAGTCTGCTGTGGGAGATTGCAGGAGCCGATCTTTACGGGGTATCCCCCTACCTCGTTTCACGGGAATTTCGCTCGCACCTTCGGGGGGGGGGGGGGGGGTTATCGCTTTCCGTCCCTTCCTCCACGGGGGCTGTAAATGATCCCGGTTCGCTCGCTTCGAGTCCGCGGTCGGACTGTTCATGATCGTTATCTACCTCTTCCTCGCGGGGTAAGATCTCGCTCGCCTTAAGCGGGTTGCTCGCCGTCCCTATTTCCCTCGGTGGTTGGGGCTCGTTTTCGTCCTCGTCTTCTTCTTGATCCCTTGGGCCATAGTAATGCTTGAGGTCCTTCACGTGGTACAGCTCGCGCATAGTTTCGAGCTGGTTTCCTATCCTGTAGGAATTTCTTCCACAGACTTCCGTGATAATAAACGGTCCGATGAACTTTGGGGCTAGTCCCGCTGATATTCCATGCGCGACCGACGAGAGAATTCGGTTTCTCTTCCAGACCCAATCTCCGAGTTTAAAAAAGGGATTTCTTCTTTTCTCGTCATAATATTTGGCCTGCCTGAGCTTTTCTTTATCGGAACGGGACGCAGCTCGATCCCAAAGTGCCTCCATTCCTCGCATCCGGTTATTCCACGCTACTCGATCTTGTGTTTCTATCAGCTCGCGTACTCGCTGATCTTGTTCTCTTCGAAGGATACCCGGATGGGTGAGCTGTCTGCCAAATACCAACATAGCGGGACTAAACCCTGTCGCACTATGTAAGGCCGTGTTAAGCGCCAAGTTGAAATCGGGCAAATAGACGTCCCAGTTTTTGTGGTTGCTCTCCATAAACGACCGTATCATTGTCTTCAGAGTTTTGTTCACTCTCTCCGCGGGATTGGCTTGGGAATGATATACTGGCGTGAGATTACGTCGAATACCACTTTTCTCCAGATACACAACTTGGTTCTTGAACTCCGTCCCATTATCCGATAGGAACACTTCCGGAGTTCCGAACCTCGTCACGATTTTTTCGTGAAGCTCCTTCGTTTTTGCGTCTTTGCGTTCACTTTCCTTATGGGAACGCACTCAACCCATCGAGTGAACAGATCCAAAAATACGAGGATATACTCATGTCCCTGCGTACTCCGGGTGAAAGATCCGGTGATATCACTCGCGACTACTTGCCACAGTCTTGCGAGGGGGCGCTGACCCATCAACCCAAACGGCGCTCTCTGCTCACCCTTATACCGTTGATAGACCAGACATCGTCGGACGTATTTACGGATGTCCTCGCTCATTCTAGGCCAATAATAGGATCTCCTGGCTCGATCAAGGGTACGTTCTCTCCCTTGATGGCCGGCGCTCGGAGTGTCGTGTATCTCACTCAGTACCTCTGATCGCTTCTCCTTTGGAATCACTAATTTCCAGGCCTCATCATCTCCAATCACTCCCTCCAATTTCTCGTCGGGCAAGTAATGGTATAGATTTTCCCCTATGATCTTCCACGTCGGGTGTTCGTGAGGTTCCTTCACTACCTATTCTAGCTTCTGAAGGTACCAGGTGTCGCTGGTATTCCGGACCTGAGCTATCATTCCCAATGACATCTCTTCTTCTTCGTAGGCCCTCGATAAGGCGTCGGGCGCCACGTTAAATTCCCCGCGGCGATACTCGATGTCGAAAGTATAACCTTGCAGCTCAAGCGCCCATCGCGCCAGTCTACCCGTTGGATTCTTCATGCTATGGAGCCGCCAAAGACAGATATGATCGGTAATGACTTTGAAGTGGTAACCTTCTATGAATGGTCGGAACTTCTTAATTGACCATACGACCGCGAGGGCCTCTCTCTCTCTCTCTCTCTCTCTCTCTCTCTCTCTGAGACTGAATAATTTCTCTCGGCGCTATTCAGAGAGCGACTGGCGTATTCGATCACCCTTTCCTCTCCTCCGACCAACTTAGTCAGGACTGCCCCGACCCCGCTATCGCTAGCGTCAGTCTGTACAACAACGTATGTCCCTTTCGGGTCGGGGGGGGGGGAGTTGCAGAATGGGGGCCGAGATCATTGCCTTCTTCAAAGTCTCGAATGCCGCCTCCTGCTTGTTGCCCCAGACGAAGGGCTGATTCTTCTTGGTGAGCTTGTTGATGGGATCGGCAATCGTGGCGAATCCCTCGATGAACCTGCGATACCACGAAGTCATTCCCATGAACCTTTTGACCTGCCTTACGGTTCGTGGCGCCGGATACTCCTCGATTGGTTGGATTTTCTCAGGATCTGGTCGTACACCCTCTCAGTTCACTAGCAAACCTAGATACCTAACCTCTGACTTACAGAACTTACTCTTGTCCTTATTGATCGTCAGCCCGGCTGACGTGATCCTCTTAAGTACTATCTCTAAGTACTTCTTGTGATCTTCTAGAGATGAAGACACGACGATCACGTCGTCTAGGTTCGCAAATGCGAAGGGATCCAACTCGGGCCCTATCACTTTAGCCATTAGCCTCTGAAACGTCGCTCCTGCAAAAGGCATTCGCTTAAATTGGAAAAGCTCCAATCCCGGTACCATAAAAGCGGTGATTGGCCTCGCTTCGGGTTTCAAGGGGATTTGGTGGTACGCACTGCTGAGATCGAGAGTTGTTATGTACTTGGCATCCCTTAGCCGTCGCAATATATCATTCATCATAGGCAACGGGTACGCATCTGGTTTGGTCAAGTCATTCACTTTCTGAAAGTTGATAGACAGTTTTTTACATACATTATTTACGCGTAAAAAATTATTTTTTTTACGTTGGGTTATTTACGTACCGACCACGACTCGTGCCATGAAAATTAAAAAGAACCAACTGGCCAAGGAAGAGAAATGAGGAACTGTATACTGAACAGGTAAGCTTGAATATCATTAGGAATTTTTATCCAAATTTCATATAAATATTCGTATTACAGATCAGTCAGAAGGTGTCGAGCCAAGACAACTGGAATAATGGCTCTGACTCGGATACAAGTGAGATACCTCAAGAAAATATTCAGCAAAATATTAAGAAAAGTCCAGGCAAGTCAGTTAGGGACATAGAGAAACTGACCCAAAAAAAAGAAAAACAATTCACCCCAAAAGTACTCCCAAATGTAATCGAATTCGAATATCTTGCATTTATTATCTATTTATTTAATAATGAATATTCTTGTTGCAGAAAACAATGAATAAGAACAACCAATTCTGTCCGGAGAGAGTTCATGATTCATTAATAGATTTAGAACAAGACTATTCTGAAAGCGATGAGCACAATGAGATGTTATCAAGCAAGAATGACAAAGTCCGAACCGCTACCGTCACTACAGAAAGTAAATCTAAAATATCCTGCTTATTCCTTTACGTCTAATAATTATTACTCATTTCAGGCCAAAATTAAGAAAGTTACTTATGTTGTCAATGCTAAGAATGGATCAGATGGATTGACCGATGAAGGTGGTGCTAATGTGCATGGAAAAAATTATAAGTCAAGTTTCAAACGCACAAACAGTAATACAAAAGTAAAGAAATGTCTAAACTTGAAAAATCTGAGGAAGATGAAAAACCTTCACATTCCGATAGTTTTGATTCAAGATATAGCTCAAATAATAAGACACTTCTGGCGAGTAGAGATATTTTCATCACTTTATTCAATTCTATCTTTTTCTATGAAAGAGACATTTTCCTAGGATCTTTCATTTAGTATAAAAATATTGTTGCCTAGTTCTCATTTTAAAAGTTCTCTATAACGATTTTATTTTGATTAAATATTGTAGTTTATATTCTGCTATATTTTTTTACCTCTTTCATAAATATTTTGTATAAAAAAGAAGCATTTTTTAATTCATTGCAGAATTTTTGTCAAATATGCAAATTCCCCCTCATAAGTACGATATATTTAAAGCTATCATTTTCAAACATAATTCAAAAATCTCCATGCGCATAAAAGTTTCATCGACATATTTTTTTGAAAGCTCATAAAAATGACAGTTACTTGGTAGAAATATTTTGTACAGCATAAATGAAAATTTCTAATCAAATGATAAAAACATGGAATGTTTATAAATTTATCAAATTTGTTAATGCAACTTTTCTATCCTGTAAATTAGCCACCAGGTATTAAAAACTCAATTCCACTGCCAAAGACTATTCTGAACAATATACCAAGGAAAACAGTTAAAAAGTACGTGAGTGGATTGCCTGACAATTTATTCACTCAAGAATACTTACAAGGAGAGTGTCACATGTGCGGGTCACCGATTCGCCCGTAACTTTGGGATCTCTTTTCATACGTAGAAATATGTAAAAAGCCGCATCCATTTATCCTAACGTTCGATATTTCTATAGTTATAGACTATTTCCATCAAATCTGTGAAAATATATAACTCTCTTAGAATGGAACTAGCTTGTAATTTAAGCATTACAGCGTTATTGTGATACCACCAAATGAAAGCTCAGTTCAAGCCCTTTCAAAGAAAAAAAATTGATTAAAAAGATCAAACCGTTCTAAAGTTACAGTGTTTTGAAATTAGTATATGAAATTTTTAATAAAATGCTTTGTTTCGGAAAAGTGGCTAATTACCTTATGAAGTTTTAATGTCATGTAACTTTAGAACGGTTTGATCTTTTTTAACAAATTTTTTTTTTCGTTGAAAGGGCTTGAACTCAGCTTTCATTTGGCGGTATTAGAATAACGCTATAATGCTCAGATTACAAGCTATTTCTATTCCAAGAGAGACATATATTTCCACAGATTTGATGAAAATAGCCTATAACTATTGAAATATCGAGCGTTAGGATGAATGGACGCGGCTTCTTACTTTCTACGTATGAAAAGAGATCCCAAAGTTACAAGCGAATCGGTGACCCGCACATGTGACACTCTCCTTGTTAGCTGAACATTTACCCACCGGAAAACTTCAAATGCAAATCCCAATATAAAACCTAAGCCTGTGTACTTCATCCAAATATTGTTTGTTATATTAGAGGTAAGATCTTTGAATAAGAAAAACAAATAATAAACGCATTTCCTGTCATTAATAAAATATTTTCCATTGCAGAAGACTGCGTTGAAAAATTATTTGGGTCTGGAAGGAATATAAGTACATTGGTCACACAAGCTATGTCTGACAAGATCTCAAGTGCAAGATCTGCTTTGAAAGGAAAAGGGAAAGGTGCGTTAAACCACCAAAATTATGCTGAAAATGATTAAATGTACACCTCTTTATTTAATTTATCTACTTTTGTTTTATTTTTTAATTACTTTGATTTCAAGTTGAAAAAGTTTTAGTTCGCAGCAATGTGAATATATTTAATAATTTATTTTTATAAGGAAAAAGTACATCTTATTATGTAGAATATTTTCTAGATGAGTTATAAAATTGATTGATGTTTTTGAAACTTTTATCATTGCTGAATGTTTTATTATACAATTTAAATGTAAGAAAACATTCCATTGATTAAGAAGAACATTTCATATAATATTAACATGTTCATTGCCTATGACAAACAATTTGTATATTTACCACTTATATATTCACCACATGCAGTATGATCCATTGTACATCATTAAAACTCTTTTTTTCAGTCACAACAGCATTTGAATACTCAATTTCAGATTTACAGCTTTAGTCAATAATTTTAAGTATTATTCCTGGAGAAAATATATTCTTTCATTGTACCAGTGAACATGTTAATAAAAAAGTGAAAGTTGTGCTGAATGCACAGTATTTAAAGTTAATTAAAAAAATAACTAGTAGACTGCTAAAAAACGAGATATAATATTTTATAAGCTGTTATAAAACAAGTCTAACATTAACAGAGCATTTTGTTAATTTTCTTGAAAAATATTATGCACTATTAAACACGTTCACTGCGGAATATCCCTAGGTGGGTCAAAAAAACTTATTTTTTGAGCCCCAACAATATTTAAATGTTTTATTTTGTTACTCTTCTTGTTAATGGGATGTTGAAAATAAGTAAACTCTTCAATTTTTATTTATAAGTAATAAGTAATTGTATCAAATTTAATTTAACTTCGAACTTTTAATACCGCACCTAGAGAAAATACAGCTTGTTTAGCAGTAGCAGCGAATGTGTTAAAGAGTTATTTTAAACAATAACCATAGTAGACGACTGACAAATAAGACATAATAATTTATGAACCTGTTATAAAATAAATATAACACAGTTATGACAGTGCTCTTGAAATATATTAAAATATATCTGTAGCCAGTACTTTTGAGCTTGTAAATTTGATACAATACTTGAGGATGAATAAATTTTTTCACAAATAAATATACATTTATGTTATTCTCACTAAATTATAAATTATTTATGTGTGATCATGATATGTGTGAATAACAATAATTTTTCAAATATTTCTGCACACAATTGTATAGTTTTTTCTACAGAAAGTTGTATTCTCTTTCTGCATAGACATTTCCACGGCTTCTTACCTGACAGGCTTTAGATTTTCCTACAGATAAATACATATGCAGAGTACGATACCGTAAATTGAATTTGGTTTATTATACAATCTTTTCTATTTAAATTTTTGCAGGTTTTAATGTCTGACACGTTTACGAATTACAATAAGATTTTGTGTAAAAAGGCATGAAAATTTAACAACAAAAATCGGTAGGCTATTTGAAAAAATACTCTTCTGTAGAATAAATTATCCACTTTTAGGTATATTTAAATATAAATTACAAACTCCTACCCGACATCTTAAAAAAATTTTTGACGAGCCTGTCCATACCGAGAACTGTGCAGAAGAATCTGTAAAAATATCTACGAATAAAGGAAACCGCACTCGTGGAAAAGTGAGTGCAGAATTTTATATTCAATTTAATGTGGACAATTAATAACCATCAGACTTTTAATCAATGTGATTTTTGTTGTTAAATTTTCATGCCTTTTTACAAAAAATCTTATTTTAATTCGTGAACATGTAGAACATACAAATCTGCTAAAATTTAAATAAAAAAGTTTGTATAATAAACCAAATTCAATTTACGGTATCGTAGTCTACATATGTATTTATCTGTAGAAAAATTGAAACCTGTCAGGTAATAAACCGTGGAAATGTCTATGCAGAAAGAGAATACAACTTTCTGTAGAAAAAACTATACAATTGTATGCAGAAATATTTGAAAAATTATTGTTATTACAGTTTTTACACGTATTTTTAAACATAAATGAATCTGCAGGAAATTATACACAAAAATATATAGAAGACGTATGTATATTTGCACGAGCGTCCCTAATGCATCTGTAGTAATCTCCGAAGTATACCATCGAAATTTGTACAGTTTTTTTGTAGAATCACACAATTTCCTGTAGGAATATCTATACAAATAGGCGCAGAAAAACTTAAAACCGAACGTATCGATAAAAAATCACAAAATCTGCCATATAAATTCGTATAGAATTTTCTGCAGAAAGCATAGATTCCTGTAGGAATGTTTGTACAAATGAGTATAGGAGAAATATTGTGAATCCACAACTTATTAAAATGAAATGCTACTCATCAATTAAACTTGGTTATTAAGTTCCATCTAGGGGCAAACAAACGAAATGGTTCATGTTACTTATTATCGTAATCATTTATCAGTTACCCTATCTTGTATACTTTGAGTTGTGATAAAAGATCGAAAACATATACTAATAACGGCAAATAAAAATCTAGTGAGGGGCAGGCAAAAATAGAAAATAATCGTAAGTAGAAAACATTATTCGAGCGTACCATAAGTCACATTGAGGGCTGTATGAAACACTGTGTATCATCGTATTTTTAGTTTGATGGAACATATTCATCGTTTAAATTTAATTATAGTTTGTCATGACCACAAAACTTTACCTGGGGGCGAATACCTTCAATAAATATTTTATTAAGCGCTAAAAAATTAATATTTCTTCAATAAATATTTGATTAAGCGCTAAGAAATAAAATGATCGTTATAAGATCATAACTATGAATTATTTCCTTTTGTTTTATCGAAATAAAAATTCAAGTTTCCACATTGTTTTTTTTTTCGAGGAGGGCATTGTAACAGTCCATCCCTCAATGTAGTTATAATTTTACAATTAGCAAGTAAGTGCAGTTGAACTAGTTTCCGGCTTACCAACAGACGGCGCGGCACTGAACGTATATAGATTTATCGGGTAGTACTTAAGTATCAAGGTATGATAAAATAAAGGCAGCTCCGACAAAGTCACCAAACTCGAGTAATTATCACTGGTGCGAACCCTAGTCTAATGAACGATGGCAACCACTGGGTTAGTCACTTTCTGTCCCACCCTTGACTCTGTCCAACACCCTCAGAGAGTTATAGTATCCCCCAACGTTCTGCTCGATGAGAGTATCGTGAATGGGGATCATAACTAAATAAACTACGTTTCCCTCTTCACCAACACTCGTCTGGGAAAGACTATTAGTTAGGCGGCAAGACGTTCGCTCTGATGACGAGGTATCCCATTCGAGTGCTCTCATTATTAATATGCTGAGTCTGCTGTAATCCCGAGACTCGATCCGTTGTATAAATGTGAGTACGTCGAGCCTCTCGAACTCTACTATTACACTATTACAAAGTGCAATTTTACAAAGTTTTATCGCTATATCTTATACTATTAAGAACATCCTTTTTCAATAAAATTTACATCATTAAAGAGTATGTATAAGTCGTTAACATGGCTGCTATTCAAGAAGCATTGAATTTTGGAGAAAGAAACATTAGACTTTCCGGAGACGATGTTAAGGTGCCTGGTTAACCACATTCGATGAGAAACTATCTACGAGTAGAAGCACCAGGTATTATGAGGTTTGATTGAAATATTACAAGACTTCCTGACGGCAATGGTCAGGTACCAGGGTGATTCCCAGGTTGCCGGGGCATTAGGTGTCAGCACACCAGTTAAAAATCTCTGCAGACGATGTCCTAGTATAACCAGGGTGTGACAGTATTCCTTGTAAATGGAGTGACTAACGAATTCTTGAAGCATGTGGTAATCCGAAGGTTGCGTATAACGTGCTGATGTGCATTATAGTGTCCTAAACGATTTCCTTCATTTACCACGCTCGCGCCTTGCGATTGAAGCTCGGAAATCGCATTGTTGAGGGTTAGTAGGAACAGTTAATTAGTTTGATGTTTTGAGAAGTTCGCACGCCGCACGACACCTCCTCCTCCACGAAGTGCAACGTCGGGGCGTCAAACCCTATAGTAAGGACCTTAAGTCCAGCCAGTGAGAAAGATTGGGGATACACAACTGTTCCTCAATCATTGTCGTTGTCAATAGCGAAGCCCGGACGTAGATCACGAGGAACAAGTTGCTTGAAGGACGGCCAAAACGAGAGTTCCCGCAAAGCTTACGTTTTACATTAGCTGCGTGCCATTGAAAAGGGGAAGCGAGAGAGGAAGGAAGAGTGTGATTAGTTGGTTGAGTGTATCACGCAATCTAGAAGTTGGATTTACCCCCACTATGCGGCCCAGTGGTCTTCTAACTGCGCGGGTGTCGCAGTATAGCTCCTTTTCTCTCTAACTTTGATCGTGTTCGCATTCAACTTGTGTCTTGGGGTGACCTGAACCATAATTAAGAACTATTATACAAGAAATTGAGTGCTATTAGAAACTTAATCAAAGTGTCTTAAAAATCTGTGTTAGAGATAAAGTCGGTTTTTATCGTTGTAAAGTCATATTTCACTTCGTTGGTATAGAAGAGGAGATAGGATTAGAAAGATAAGATGTATAACAATGAGTGGATGTGGAATATGTGTAGCTAATATAGACAGTAAGTACTGCCTAAGGTACGATCGGCCGTGGCTCAATTGGTAGAGCGCCGGCCTGTGGATCCACAGGACGCGGGTTCAGTTCCCGATGTGTTCCTTCATTCTTCAAAATTAGTTGAACCAAAATCCCTTTACAGATAATATGATACCGTTTGGCTCATAGAATATAGCTATATATAATGGCTCATAGTCTATAATGAATAGTTTTCAGTAAATCAAGTTATTATAAAATCATTTATACATATATCAAAGCAAACATTGAGGGACGGCAAATGGTGAGATTTCATGGGTTATGTTGCTGGAGATTCCAGCACCAAATCGTTCGATTATTACATGGCTGCAGGAAACTCTAGCTGCAATAATAAATTGCATCTTGGTCGTGGAAAACTTTAGATAGATTAGGCTTGGATACCGTAGCCTTCATATACGAAGCTTGAAGCATAACCATGATCATTAATATGGCCTAGAAGATACAATAGTTTTTCTTACTATGAAATCCGGGAGTCCGTGATATTCATACCTAAAGATATATCTCATGTCTGAAACGTTGAATAAGTATTACAAATGTTTGATCTTATCTATGGCTGCACGGTATGACCGCTCTAGTCTATTTTTCGTGATTTGGAGATATTCGAGTTTAGAGTTCAAACAGATCTGTAGCATCAACGAACTACTTTTAAAATTCGATATTGCGCAGGAATTATCTATTGTTGAAAATCTTTTAAAAAGTCAATTGGACTATTTTCAAAACGTTATCTGTGCCGATGTTGTGGGTCCTGAAGTCAAGTTAAGTTGTTATATCAGGACGATCGACTCAAGCCGTTGTGCATTTTTCACGATTTCACGCATATAATCGGATTTTTTTTGCCTATTTGACCAAGATACTTAAGAGTATCATACACTAGTACTTACTGAGTAATATTTACTAGATCAATGCATAATCACTTTTTTAAATCACGTAAAATTCGTTCCCGGCATATTAACTTAAGTCGGTAAAAGTCCAAATAGATTTATATGAAATTTACTACCGTATATTATTATTATTTAGTTAATTTTTATATTAGAAACTTGAATTTAATTTATAAACTGACAAGGAAACTACCAAACGTGCGGGAAACCGATTTTCATGAAACTTTGGGAAAATATCCCTTACAGAAAATAAAAAGATGTCTTTCTGTTTTAGCTCATATGCTCTTTTTGGGACTGCGGGGTCTGATATCCAGCACATCGACAAATGAAGACTCTTTTTAACCTCATATAACTTTCGAAGAAATGGGCTTACCACAATTTGGAGGTTACGAATAAAAACTTGAGATCAAATCCTTCCGATTAAAAAAAATTTGTTAATAAAGATTGAACCGTTCAAAAGTTATGCCATGAAAAAATCGACCTAATATTAAATGAAATTTCATTTCGGTATGACTTTTGAATGATTAAATCTTTTTCAACAAATTTCTTTTTTAACCGGAAGGATTTAATCTTAACTTTCTAATGGTAACCTCTAAATTGTGATAGGACCATTTCTTCAAAAGTTATTTCATTTTTCAATGTATTGGATTTAAGGCGGCCCCGGAAGTTCCTAAAAAGGGCCTATGAGCAGAAACTTGAAAGACACGTGTCTTTTTATTTTCGGTGAGGAATATTTTCCCAAAGTTTCATCAAAATCGATTTCCCGCACGTTTGGTTGTCTCCTTCTGATTTTATTGATATTACATCATTTTATTACTGAAACTTTTGTAGATTTGAGTTGCTATGCAGGGAACGATTTTTCTCATTAATACGATATCATACACACGATGACTTTGTAGAGCTTATAATTGAAATTTTTGAATCCGTAACAAACAAGTTTAAACATTATTGCTAGTTTATTAAGATAGAAAAAGATTCACAATATTGTAAGAACGACTTGCAAAATAATTAAATAAACTTCCGATGATTCAATCTCGGCTAGCTCCCTTAACAACCTTTACTATATTACTCAGTCCTAGACCTTAAGAACAGGAATGAAGAGGAATGCATCGAATGCGTAAATCTTATCCATTGCGGTTTACAAATGCCAATCTGTGATTCAATTTTACAAAATAAGGTACCGAATGCATCATTCGTTATTATTATTATTAATACATTTCCTGTAATTACATAATAATTCTATTTTATTTTTTCAACTTTATAAATATTATCTAGAATATTTTTTTTTCACTTATGCGAAAATGTTGTTTCAAACAGGTTCCAAATGGCGCATCAATAATCTGACTTACAAAATAACTAAATATCCCCGTGCTTTGGATAGAGAGGCTGTAGATACAGAAATTGCTAAGGCTTTTTCTGTTTGGTCAGAATATACAGATTTAACTTTCATACTGAAAAAGTCTGGTCAAGTGAGTAAAAGATTTCATTCTAAAGATATTCTGCTATGCTCGAGCATCTATAGCTCGAATACCCATAATTTGAATTCTTTTATAATTTAAAACTTTGTTATGGTCTCTCAACATTTATATAGCAATGTGTGTAAAAAAGCCTTCACAATTTGATCTTTTCGAATCTGAAATCACGATTCGTCCATTCAAACTGCGATGGGTGGATCTCAAAAATAGCTACTTTACTGTCTCGGTAATCCACTGAATAAATTGCAACGCTGTAGCTGCTTAGCAGCTCGCTGAATTGGTAAGACCGCTGAAGAGTTCAAACTCCTCGCGGCGCAGCAGCATCTAATACAGACACATACACTAGCTTAGACCCGTCTGTGTGAACTGCTAGGTTACAGTGTATTCATACACTGTTACACAGATGGTCCGAGCCATTCACAACCAATGAGCGCACGAATCCCAGACCGTCAAAGTGGAGATACTCGCCGCTCTCTCTTCGTCTTCTTTGGTTATCCACTGTAACCTAACTCATGGCCTAGCTGTTGGCCTGAAAATTTCACGCTCATCAAAATTTCAACTCTCGCTCTTGGGCCGCTGTCCAGGGCCACTTTGAAAATTTGCTCCCGTGTCGTTGGCCCAAGCCTCGTCACGTTCGCTGCCTAGGCTCCTGGAGGACGATACCGCTGGACATTTTACGAGTACATCTTTCTTTTTTCATCCATACACTTGAGTCCGTATCAATTCTGGCACGTCCTCGGTTTATTTTCAATATAGTCTTTCTTTCCTCTTAGTTCCATCATCCACAACGACTTTCGCCGAGCACCAGAGTTCCTCAGAAGACTCTTTTTCATTATCCAAAGGAACTTGTATAATTATCAAGCGAATGCTTGAATAAATGCATTTTGCTATTCGGAAAATTAAAAATCTCGAATTATAATCTTGAGCATTGTTTATAGGACGTTAAATATCTTTGAATTTTGATGCCAGCAAAACGCTGAGCATTAATTATAATCCATTTATTCAGTGAAGCTATTGAGTATTGATTCTGAAGGAATAATTACATACATTTTGAGTTTAATCGATTGAAATTGTGTATTGGTTGCTTATAGCAAAAAACAATGAATGATTGGTTCGTTATATGTGTCGGGGCGTCAGCGGAGTGTAAGAGCAGACGAATCGAATAAGCGTCGCACGATGAAAAATATTAAAAACTCGTGGAGCTAGAATTTTCCAAAAACAGACGAAAATGGGTCGAAAATCAAACCTCTAAAAATATATATATGTATATACATCTTCAGAAAATTCTGAGATAGCCACAAGGCTTCATTTAACATAATCTATCATAGAAAAAATCGCCGGCAATTTTGGCAAACCCACCTTCCGGGCCAAAATTAAAAAATTCCTGGAATCACTCATATATATTTATTTGTATTATATATACTCATCATTTTTCATTTACATAAATCTATGTTCATTTTGAACATCTATGAGAGTAAGGTGAGTGAAATAGAATGATACAAATAGAGCTTCTTCCTATCTAAACACGCGAGAGTTAGGGAGATAGAGAGAGAGAGAGAGAGAGAGAGAGAGAGAGAGAGAGAGAGAGAGAGCCGTGATCGCGAGTACATGTGTCGTACGCTCTTTGAAAATTAATATTTAATTAATATCAAAATTCATATCAAAATTGGTCGGGTCATCGGTCAGCGAGAAAGAAAGAGGAAGAGAGAGGACTCTCTCCCGCGCGTTAATTAGAGTGAGTCACGTACTACGCGCACGTGCCTGTTCGCGGAGCCCGGTCGACCTTTTGTATTTCGATTGCCGTCGACTTTTTAATATCGCTTGGACTTCTTCGCGAGAGCGGATTCGCGTTTGTTGTGCTGTGCAGTGAAAGTTCCAGTGAAACGAGAGTGACTGTGTACGTGAGCTCACCGCGTGGACAGGCATACTTTGTCGCCCACCGTTTTCCTGCCAGTACCGGCATGCGTCATCTCCGAGACGACCGGCTTCCTAGTGGACGGCGTGTCCCGAGCTTTTACGAGCGATCTGTAAGTACCACCTCGATCGTTTTCTTCTCTCTCTTGATGCGATCTGCGCCATGTTTCTCTCTCACCCTTTGCGCTCTTGTACCCAAATCTATTGTTTATTTTGTCATTAATTCCAAGTTATTTAAGTTTGTGCTTTATAATTCATCGCACCTGACTCTCTCCATTTCCCGTGCGTTTCCTGCATGCGGCTCCGCTTTAATTTTCGTGATTTCAGCTTTGACTTTGAACTATACGTTACTCTCAGCGGGCCCATGGGCAAGATCGCCCTGTAAGCGGCATTACTGTGCTATCGAGTCGGGCTTCGTATAGCCCACGTCGAGGCCTGCAACGTGCTGCAAATAATTTTCTCTCATCTCATATATAATCGGGTATTTGCTGAGCAAAAACCCCGTTATAATATCATTGTCAGGAACACATTGCGAAAAAAAATACCATTATTGCAAAGACGGCATTTAAAAGAAAATAACAAGCCTGTTATTAGAAGAAAAATCTGAAAAAATATATACCATTATCCCGAATGTAATGATCGAAAAAAGAATAACATTATAATCGACAAGGCGTTTAAAAAAATTCCAAGCCAATTATCATAGCAAAAGCATTGGCAAAATTAGTATTGATTTTTCACAAAATAAAAGCAATATTGATATCAGTAAAATTGCTGCAGAAATATTTATATCAATATCCCAACATAAAACTATAAAAAGAATACCATTATTACAAATGCGGCATTTACAAAAAGAAAATTCTGACTCACATCATCATAGAAAAAGGCCGAAAAAAATCATACAATTATGCTGCAAAAAAAATATATTTCAACTAACATAATGCTAGCAAAAAACTATTATTACGAATGAGGCGTTAAGAAAATAATTCATACACCCATTATCAAGAAAAAATGTATAAGATCGTAAGATTATGTAACAAAAATTAATAATTCGGCAGCGACGTAAAAAATAATAAAAAAAAATTAATCGGTTGCAGCAATTTTACAATTGATGAACTAAAAAATAATGCCAATGGGAGAAAAATGATGTGAAAATGCAACGTAACAAAATAAATGACTCCCGATAATGTCACCTCATTACAAGTCCTCGTCATGGGAGTCGGGAAACACATCTTATGCGGCTAAAGTTGGGAGGAATATGCCAGGTGAGACGTCAGGTACCATCTACGAGAAAAGCACGGAGATCACGATATCGCAAAAAAAAATCAGGTGTCCCAAAAAAGCCGATGTCCAGGTACCATGGTGGACCCCAGGTCGACGGAACCCACGAAGAAGGGCGCCAGGTACCCTAAGATATTCCGGAAAAACTCAGCTGTCCCAGAAGACGATGTCCAGGTGCCAGGGTGGCTCCCAAGTCGACGGAACACCATCCACGAGGACGGGTACCAGGTACTTTAAGATAATCCGGAAAAACTCCAGCTGCCCCAAAAGATGATGTTCAGGTGCCAGGGTGGCCCCCACGTCGACGGGTACCATCCACAAGGGCGGGGACCAATGGAAATAATCCCACAATGGAAAGAAATAACAGATAATAATATAGAACCATATGAAACAGCTACTGATAGACCAGACATAGTAGCAAAAGTTTTTCATAAAAAAGTACGAGAATTGAAAAATGCAATTTACAAAGAACATATTTTAGGAAAATGTCTTGCTTACACTTACGTCATTG
>JAWWMK010017215.1:0-20007 GCA_035047105.1 Galeopsomyia nigrocyanea | reverse complement strand
AATGCCGAAAAAGTAGTTCCTGCAGACTTTTCCAATGTTCACGAGCATTTTTCGACACTATATACCTTCAAAAAGAACAGGAAAAAAGTCCGGAAGCCTTAGCATCAAAAAAATTTTTTTTCCATTCTAGACCCCAGAAAAGTGTATTTTTTTTTATGGATTTCGTCATACATATACATATGGATCGCGCTCTGTGCTTGATCAATAAGGTAGACATAATAACGGTAATTCAAATATTTGCCTCCGCAATAGGAAAATAGATCAATAGGGTTTTGGAGAGATGATGTATTTGTAATATTACACTATTCATACGAGAGCATAATATGTACCTATAATATATATATATATATATATATATATATAGATATATATATATATAGATAAAATTTAATTTATTTGAATTTCATAATCGTAGTATCAACACGATTTTCGTTATATGAAATTACTTGCGATGACTGCAATTGAATTAGATACGCATATTACAAAGAATGTATTTTATGGGTATATTTCTCGAACTTATCGTATAAGAAGCTATAAAACTGACATACATATTCCACGCGGAGCTTTCGCACATACTCTGCATATGAATCTCCCGAGCGCGCTTAGCACGTACTTTATCAGCGTAAAATGCGAAGAATAAAAAAGGTATTAACGATCCACTCTCTCGTCAAGCTCGTCTGAATAACAATAGCAATATACACAGAGCGAGAGCATGTAGGTGGGTTGTCAGATAAGTCCGAGAGAGAGGATAGAAGCAAGCTGACGCGCACACTTGATCCCTGGGCATTCGCGCTCAAGTAGATCTTTTCCCTTCCCCTCTTTCTTCTTATTCGCGTTTTTTTCTTCTCTTCTCTTCTCTCTCTTCTTCGTCTTATTTGGATAGAGCGGAAGAAGAAGGTCTATTCGACAGCCCGGATGCCAAGCACGACTGATCGCCGATCGACTTATATAGGCTACTCGGCTGACTTTTCCGGCTCCTTATCCGCCTCGATTTTATCGGATATTGAAAAATCACTGACTTTCCTTATTCTAGCCTCTCTCTGTTATTTTTTCGGTCTATCTCGGTCGAATTTTATATTCCAATCCTTTTTTTTATAAAAAGCCTGCGAACTTTTTTCCCCCCTCTGCGTCACGCCGTTATAATAAAAGTTCACGTGACAGAAACGATAAGAATTCATCTTTTTTTTTCCATTCCTCGCAGGAAAAAGCAGCGATCGAGTGCTGGTACAGTGCCGAAAGTTGTAAACTGCCGACAAAAAAAAAAAAACGAGAGAGAGAAGAGACAAGACGAAGTGTGTACTCGAGTTAAAGCTGCTCGTTATAGCTATTTACAGCGCCAGCCGAAACTTTCCCGATCGCGCACCACCACTCGAACTTTTTTTTTTCTTTATCGACCTCTTTTTGCGCCACTCGCGCGCGGCGCACATACACACACACACACACACACAACCACCTCTCAATCACTTGGAAAGCTCGTCGACACGTCGACACGCGATTGACGAACGGTATATATATATAAAAGGTAAGCGAGAAAATCCACTCTCGGAGGGTTTGGTTTGTGTGTAATAAAAAGGAACCGCACCTCACTCTAGCAACAATGCAGTATATAAGAGTGGTGCGCTCGCTCTCTCGTGCCGCACATTCCTTAATTAATTGGGTAATTGTCGGCGGCGAGAAAGTAGGTTCGTGTCAAGAGAAAGAGAGAGAGAGAGAGAGAGAGAGAGAGAGAGAGAGAGAGAGAGAGAGAGAGAGAGAGAGAGAGAGAGAGAGAGAGAGTGGGCAGGGAGGAATTTTCAGGTGGCGAGACGACGATATCTCTGGGGTGGCGAATCAAAGTGTACAATGCTCGCGGAGGGTAAAGCTTTTGTTCGCGAGAAATCGCGCCCGCAGACACTGCGAGCCAGAATTGCCCACTAGACTGGGATAAAGCCTCGCGCACCCGCTACTGCAGACACAGAGAGACCAGATTAAAAAGTTTCACACTTCTGCACTTCTGCTATATATATATATATACTTTTTCTTTCTCGAGCGCGAGTAAGGGAGGCTGGGTCCTCCTTTTTTTTCTTTCTCTTTCTCTCTCTGCGGCCGGACTCTACTTTGCGGATAAAAAGTTTCCTCTTACTTAGCCTTTTGCCGAATTTGCAATTCAGTCGCGCTGAGCTTTCAGTCACTGTAAATACACTTCATTTTGACGCTGCTGTACAGTTTGATTGGGTAAATATCAGTAGTAAGAGGGGGGTGGGGGATAAAACAAAAACAACAACGTATTGATTACATTGCGGTATATCTGCTCTAACTAACCGACATTTCACTCTGCGGGCTGTCAATTAAATTAACCCAGAAAAGCGTACACACAGATATTGTATGGAAGAAGTAGCACAGCTATACCCCCGAAAAAAAAGAAAGAAAGCGAAAAGATATGTGGTTTCGCGTGTACTCTCCGTGGGCGATCTATGATTTACGCGCGAGCAAAAAAAGCTTCGCTACCAAATCAACAATCAAGGCCAAGGAGAGCGCGATGTACCGATAAATTTTGCAAGGCGCCACGGGACACACACATACACGCGAATGCTTCTTCTTATTCTTCTCCTTCTTCTTCGCCGTCTTTCGGGCCAGCCGACGATATTTTATGCATGTACATCCTCTGGTAATGCGCTCCTTGAACTCTCTTCTAGCATTCTCTTCCGAGAGAGGACGAATCTCTTTCCCCCGTCGTAGGCAAACTTTATGAACTTTTGAAAGTCGACCAAGTCTTCTTATGTAATGAGATATCGAGGGAATTGAAGAGTGTGACGTGTATTTTTTTTCTGCTTGGTAACTACACTTTTCATTTTTAGTATTTTACTTAGAAAAGAAAACTTAACAAAATTTGTCGAATTAATTTTTTTTTTACTTATCACATATTTTACACAATAACCTTGTCAAGTTGTCACTGATTTAACGAATCGACCCGTGTGACATATTCGGATGAATTTTTTGTTTTTGTTTCACGTTCGAGCAATCAAAGCCGACCGGATTGGCAATCAAAAATCTTTTGTTTTTTTTTTCGAGTGAGCGAGTTTCTATTGGAAAACTTGATTGTTACTTTAGAAAATGAAAAAAAAACCCAACGAATGGGTACGCATTGAAAGATGGTTTCATTTTACTCGACTATCGGGGAGGATTTAAGAGAAATACGAGTTAATAGATACGCGTGCGATTCGTTATTTTAGATCCCTCCAGCACGAAAAAAATGCCAATTTTCCCAGGCTGATGTTATTTGATCGCTTTACAAAAGCCCGGGATAATTGAGATTGAACAACTCTCTCTCTCTCTCAATTTGTAAAATGAACAACGAGCGTGTATACAAAAGCATCAACAACGTACGTACAAACTATGTGATTATATGATACAACTTAATCGCGAATATACATTGGTAGAAAAAAAAAGGAAAATATTTTATATCTACAGGCATAAAGAGATACGGTAACAAAAAACAGCGTTATAACTATATCGTACAATAATATTACACGAAAACTTACACAAAAGTATTCAGTAAAAGATAAATTTGTCGCAGATTGTGCGGCTTGAACACACGCACACACACATACACATACACACACTTCTATATCGGTGACTCGTTTGAAACGATACTTTCATTTCCGGAACAACTACTATACGGTTCGAGCATGCCGCCGTGCAGTTTTCACCTCCCTATAACGGCTCGCGCGGCGTAGGCGTGCGTTCGAACGAAATTACAGCGACAACAGAACAAAAAAAAAAGACGCACTGAAAAATGGTTTGCACTAGCATTTTCTCTGGCACAATCTCTTTTCACGGGTAACCACATCCACAGAAATTAAAAAAAGAAAAACGGCGAGTTGTTTCTCTTAATTTTTGCAACAGAAAAAAAAAGAGTTTCTCTGTCTCTCGCGCACACTTTTGTTTGTGTTCTTAATCTATCATACTGTAAAGACTGCGTTGAATGAAACATGATAATGGAACGTTGTGTTTGTCCCTCGGTGGTGTAATGAAGCGTAGTCCATTTTACCTGCAAAGAAAAACAGGGGGGAAAAAAAGAAGTGGAGAATCAGCGACAAGGAAGATTAAAAAAGTTTTGCCGGGGGGAAAGGGCAAAGAAGAAAAAGAAGCAAGTCACTCACGAAACATAGTCGGTGCTTGCAGGCAACACGACGCGGCAAATGGTCTATCTCTTGGAGAAATTCCAAGGGCTTCGATGCTTCCTTTTACCTTGTCCTCTTCTTCGGGGATAGCGCTAATTTTAATAGATTGACTATCGGCGCCTCGAACGACAGCGATATACAGAAAGCCATCAGGTAGGAGGTGCAGAAGTTGCCGAAGTATACGATCATCTGAAATAACAAAGAAAAGTGGAATGTCGATACAAGTTTTTTTGCTGCAACCTCTAAGAAGTTGGTTTATAAGCGAGTAAATTGGAAATATCGAGGTTGACATTCAAGACGTATATCGCTGCTATATATAGATACCTTTATGACTTATTTTCGAGATTGAATTTTCCTTTGAAAGTGTACGAAAGCTTAAAGTGTTGAGTGCAACGATGATGCTTTTGACGTTGATTTTAATATAAATTCGTCAGTTTTTTTTCTCTGAAATAAACGTCATTGCTTTCTTGACAAATCGCTTTTCTCATTTTATTTTGACAAATTGACAATTCAGAAAGTCTCCCGTAAACGAGAACAGAGATCAAATTTTACTACTTCATAGCCGAGGACACGTGTAATTTATCACACGCAGAGAGGGACGCGCGAAACTATATAGTGCAGGCGTGATGAATTCTATTTTGAGAAAAGTGGGGAAAAGTAGCGAAAGAAAAATTTAGGTAAAAAATATAAATGGCTGTTTATTTCAGCTGTGTAATGGGGATTCGGGTCTTTATTGTGCTGACGGATGACTTGAAAGATGCTGTAAACAACCCGGAAGCAAATAAATGATACTCTTTTTTTCATACTTGTCGTTTTACGATTGAAAAGTGTTTTATTTTTAGATTTCATTTTATTTCATCCTTCATTACTCAATTGAAAGATCGATTCACGATTTCCGTGTAACAATCAGTCTTTCAACTGATTTTAGTCATTCTCCGTCAGGAAATCAATCAAAATCTAGGGAACTACTGCAAGAGAAATTGCCATCATCGAACCCTCGTCATCATCAACAACATCATCGTGGTCACCACCTATACACTTATACATTTGAAATTAGTGTGAAATGGAAGAACTCACAACAAGGCCATTGTGCAGATGAAGCGGTCCGTCCATCTGGGTGGAGGTGAACATCATGATCATGGGATGAAGGAGGTAGGCGCAGTAGGTGAGCCTCGACAGGGGGTAGATTAACCTCAGCGAGAGTAGCCTGTCGACGATCGGCGCGGCACCGGTGCAACATTGCACCACGATGAAGCTCACCGCAACGGCCCACGCGGTGTGACCCAGACTCGCGTACAGCGAGCTCGTCGTCACACTCAGATTCTCCGGGTAGAGGCCGTACACCAGCGAGCACATTATCAACGACGAGCCGATCCAACCTGCCACTCGCAGAACCTTCGACCACAAGAAAATTAGAGACGCCGGGAGCTGATGATTGAATTTTTTATACTTATTATACTTTCACGGACGTATACATACATACAGATCTCGAATGTCTCTCTATCTTTTGCAGATTTATTGAAATTTTTTTTTTATCCTCGCAATTTTTACGACGCGAGCGCTGATCGCGCAATGAAGTTATTGAACTTCCAATGACGCGCGTAATGCCATTACCGTTTCAACGGAATATTTTTACCGCGCGCGCCGGGGTGTTTTACGCGCGGGTATAACATAATGGAATTTCACTTTATTTTTTCTTTCTTTTTTAGCACAAAAGTTTGATTGAAGGTCGAACTTCACTTTCTGTTTTTTTTTATAACGCACGAGTAATAAGTACTTTTACGAGGCTATAAGGGGGGAGGAGGGAGGTTCATCAACATTGCGTTCGGAGCAATCTACGCGGACGGACGTTATAAACCGTATGGAAAGTTTTTGTTTTTCCTACGCGTATACAGTCCGTAAAAATCAATGGCAAAAAGTGATTCATTAAAGCGCTAATGTAGCGAACGATTGCCTATATATAATACATCGCGAGCGAGGCATACAAAAAGTAAAAGATTTAATAACCTCATGTGTGTTGTAACGTGTCTGCGAATGTTATTAGCATTCATCGGTGTCTGACTTTAAACCGTGAGTACTTTACGAGAGGGGGGGGGGGGGAGAGAAAAAAAAAAGAAGACGAGCGTCTGGGCGCGACTATAAAATTATCCGCGAGGGAGCGAGGGCGCGACATATATAATTCCGTCGGTGGTATAATTCATCGCGTGGCCACTTACCAAAGGGATCTTGATGCTGCAGTTGGTTTTGAAGAGAAGATAGCCGGTCATCGTGCCAATGAAATACGGGCCGGCTCTAAGCCACGGCTTGTCGTATAGCTCGTCGAATAGTGCGAAGGGCTCTTGAATCCTGTCGGCATCAAGACGTTCAGCGAATTAAACCGCATCTTTTCTTTTTTTTTTCTTTTTTTTTTTTTACTCGACAACCACTACCCAACACCTTTGATTTATCCGCGTAATTGAATTTTCCCCAACGCGCGCTCGCGAGACGAGATTTATAAATTGCTATTCCAGTATATATACTTGCATCTCTCCGATGTATGTATAGAGACTTCACAAGTCTATACTCAGGCTTGATGATTTTATCAAGCTTTTTTTTCCTTTCTTTTTTCGGTTCTTTAGAATCTTTTGCTCGTTTTGACGACTTTGATGGATGGATTTTTCTTTTCTTTTTTTGCTAAAAGATTTCGATGAGGTTCTCGCGATATCGAACGAATGAATAGCCTCTTTCAACGTATTCGTATTTCGCGCGATTGAATTTGCATTTTTTAATAAGGGAAAAAATCGATAATTCATTCCAGTTCTTGAGAATAGCAAGCGACCGATGAGAAAAGTTTTGTATGCCATTGACAACAATTGAAAAGTAATTCTATAGTTTGATAATAAATTTAATCCTTTTACGACGCGCAAGTTACGTAAAATGAATATGACGAAGAACTTGGAAATTTCCAAGTAAATTGTAAAGATTCGAAGTTTCGGTTCTCATAATGGATGTCGTATAGAAAAAACTTCTTGCTTGATAAAATTTTTACGAGAGCCGTTGAATAAAATGAATCGCGAAGAAAATTAGAGCCGCCGCGTATATTATATCGATTTCCTCGACTCGAAGAAAAAGAAAGAAGGAGCACTCGAGTTTTACGATTAATAAAGTTCGAGTATAGGGAAAATAAGTTTCATTAAAAATCCGCCGATAATAATCTTCGCCCTTTATTAATCCATCGCTAAAAGTCTAAAAATAGCCACTCGATCCTTCTCTCTCTCAGAAGAGGAAAATCGCGCGCGCGAACGATAGTAAAAGGCCAAAGGTATAAAATTTCAAGCCTTGGCAAAATGGAGCGATTTCGCGGAAAACGGCCGGCACTCTCCAGCTGCGCGAGCAAAAAGAAGAAAAAAAAAAACGAAACATTAAAAGGCCCCTGGTACACGCTGCTATAGCAGCTCGATGAATTTTAGCGAGAGAGAGGGAGAGAGTAGCGCGCATTATCCGTGCTATAAGAGCGGCACGGGGTAATAATATAACGTCGGGGATAATTGAATGCTGCGCGCGATAAATCGGCGAAAGAATGCTACGGATGCTGATGACGGTTAGATAATGTAACGTCGATGGTTGCATAATGTGTCGGCATTGTGCGTGTAATTATGTCATGCACCGCCAGTGTATATATGTATATAATATGTATATACTCACCTGGCCACGTAATCGTTCTTATAGGCAATGGAGAAGGTGGTGAACCAGGAAGAAATCATCAGCAGCCCAGTCATCACAGCCACCGCGCGGAAATATCTGACCGACAGCAGCAGCAAGAAGATTCCCAGCACGTAGAATTGCATGTCGTTCGCCATGTACCAACTCCACAGCATGCACTATATATATATACAATATACAAACATATCACACATTTAATTTCTTTACTCTCGCCATGTATATACGAAATATCTTGCCGAGCGCATCGTGTCAGATTAATTTTCGCGTACACCTACCCCCGCTGAGCGAACGCGAGCGAGCGAGCGAGCGATAAGTCGACTGTGACACGCGGATACAAATGTTAGCTCGTTAATTCTGCCGCGTGTGAGCGTCTATTTCTCCCCCACGAATTTTTTTTCTTCTTCCGTGCGCGGAAAAAAAAATGAGAGAATCCCTCTGAAAGTTTTATTCTCATTTTAGTATAGCCCTCCCGCCCCCCGTACAATAATAATGAAACGAGCAATTGAATACGAAGGTCATTTGCCAAATTATATATAGCCTCGCTACTATAATATATGAAAGTCCCTATATATAGTAATGGCCGAGGCCAAAAAAAGGACCAAGTTTTTTTTCTTTTATCGATGCCTATCCGACTTATTGCCTCTTGCGCGACTGGCTTTCCCAATTCTTTTCCCTTTTTGTGTGTGTGTGTTGATATCCTTTTAGGATAATTCCTTTTTTTTCGCAATTCGACAGTGATACAGCTATTTCCGATATCGATTGCGGGAATCCACAAAATTTCGGCTAAGTTTCACTGTGGAGGCGGGGGAAGGCTGGCTGATAATTAATTCGCTGGAATGCCGACGATTAGAAACTGGATAACTATCGAGCGCACTCGCCGCCGCCGCCGCCGCCGCCGCGCAAAATTCCACCGTACATTTATCACACTTACAATCTCGCTATGGCCGCGCAGTTGAAGAAACAAAAGTAAAAGTTTTCAGCGCGCTGAGAGTAAGAAGAAGAAAAAAGAAAAAAAAATGAAGAAAACTTGTATAATGCATGCGGTTTTAAAAGAGGCATGGAATACGTAATGCATGCACACACATGGGGCGAGAGAGAGAGAGAGAGAGAGAGAAAGAGACACACAATAAAGCGCGAGTCTGAATGATGGTTGTTTGGCGATAAAAGGCCCGAGCGCGCGCAATATACATTACCATCTCGGTGCGAGGATAAAGGGAATTCACGTAGAGGGCATTTCTCCACCAGAACTGCTCGCACGTGTGGTGATCGATGATCTGCGGCGAGAACACCGTCACGGACATGGCGTACTTCATGGCGATCAAATTCAGTCCCAGCACGAACAGGTAAGACGGCGTCAACCTTTTTTTTTTTTGTTTATTTTTTTTTTAATTTTATTTTCGATGTTGCAAATTATCATCAGCATCGTTGATGTATATATATACTTGGAGCCAAGGATAGGCAAGACAAGGCATGAGGGCAAACTTACCGAACGAATCTGTAGAAGATCATGATAAAGAACTTGCTCGTGCTTGCCCTGAAGAAGTTGGCCTTATCGCTGGACGTGCTACCAGCCATCGAACGGTAGAACAGAATGGTCACCAGTAAGCCGCTGCAAAAGACGCAACGCATCTCTCTCGTTCATTAGTTCACGGTATATAACAATGGAAACCAGGTTAAATTGGCATACTTTGGCAATCGTATCCCCCCGTCCTCCTTTCCTCTCGCGCTCTAACTTTGAACATTCAATTACGCCAACCTACCCTCGTTTCTCATTTATGTCCCCCCCCTTCCCATTATGTATAATTTGCAAACTCTACACGTATAATAATCGCGGCAGGCGGTGAAATTGAAAAATTATAACTCTTCCGTATATGTACGATTATTACTCAATTTCCTGCTCAGATAGCAAAAAATAAAGAACAAACAAGCAAAGCGAACGTAATAGATATATTGTATAAAAAGGACAGACGTGAACACACTTGACACGCCGGCGACTTTACATCATCGCGAAAAAACCTTGCGCGGAAAGCCAAAAAAAAAAAAGAAGATATAATACGCGCGTGTGTGCTCAATGAATTCGAGTGTTTATCCAGGCGAGCGGCTTGTAAAAGCCCCATAATTGCCAAGTACTATCCGTTGCTTTCCTCATTAGCCATATAGCTGCAATTTTATAACTCAAATAAAAAGCCCGTTTGGATTTTGCTTCGTTTTCGTTTTATGGAGAATGTACATAATATAGACTTCATTTTTTTTTCTCGCATAACGCGCGCAGCACTTAATACGGGATTAGTTAACGTTTCTGTCTATATCGGTTAGCTTATATAGACTCTTGGGTAAAATAAAGATCGCGTTATATTATACCTGATGAAGAAAAACGTGTCGACGGAGAAGGTTGCATTGCTGATGGTTTGGAACATGAAGTTCCTCTCGGTGACGGTACGTAGGATCTTGTTCTCTGTGATGAGGAGAGAAAGAGAGAAAGAAAGAAGAGAAAGGCATTATTATCAGTGAAAGTGCGTGTATTATACGTATGATGAGTGTTAAAGGTCGAAGGCTCTTGGCCGCGGTGGAATGTTGCGTGATTTTGCTGCTGCTTCGAGAGTTCTTTTGAGCTTATTGAGCACTAAAAATCTATGGTATAAAGGTGCCGCGAAATCGTAAACACATCTTTACGCGGGCAAGACGAGTCGCTCGGAGCTTTTAAAAGATGCGCTGCACACGCACTCCCGTGGAGTGCAGAGAACTTCTTCTTTTTCTTCTTTTTTTTTTCTCTTTCTTGTGTGCGCATCTTTAAGTGCCTCCCATCTGGTCTTCTTCGCTATTCGCGCGGTTGTAAAATTATTTTTGGCTTCTCTGAGTGATGGAAATTGCTCGAAGAAAAATATATTGCGAAAAAAAAAATGAGAGAAGCAACTTTTGCGGTCGGATAAAGTAGAAAGTACACTTGCGACTATTTTTCCTTATTTTGCTTCTTCTAGTTAATCATTCGCGTTACGTAAATTCGTTTAAATATGCGAGTGGTGACCTGTATTTTACATCTTTCGTGTGTATGAAAATATGCGCGATATCTCGCGAGATAAAAACGAAAGTTGCGCTAAGCATTCCGCGTGAAAGGAAATGTACTCGAAGACCTTGTTTTCGCGAAGCCGAAAAAAAATAAAGAGCAGGCAGCAGTTGATTATGGAGAATAAGGGCATCATTACGTTAAATCTTTGAGTGCAGCCGCAAGTGTGTATAAAGCAAATTAACCGATAGTTTTTTTTTTCTTCATATGGAATTTACGAGAGATCGCTTGTAAATCAAGTCAAATTGCCTCAGATTTCATGAAAAAACTTGTAAATTATGGTAGACCGCACTCGGAACGGTTTTATCGTAATAAACTCTCGATCAATCAATTAGAACTTATTGCTACACGAAATGCTAATAAACTTTTTCACGAACTCTGCAGCAGAAATATCATCGATTGACGACGCGTTCACTTTTTTGCAGCGTATTTACGCGAAAGGAAAAAAAAAACAGATCTTTAAAAAAAAATTCAATCTACCGAGAAGCCAGACAATGCTTTCACCAATGATTCGCGGAATAAATAAAATGGCCTTTTCGTCAAGGCGAATGCGATTCCCGCAGGCCAACATTCAAAAAAAAATAAATAAGGGCCTTTGGCGTGGAAATTATATCGAAGGTGAAGGATAGCGATGGAATTTTTTGTGTGTACTACCTGCTATCGAGAAGACCTGCAGGTAAGTGTGCACCATGACGACCCAGCCGAGGGATAACACGCGCAATCCATGAAGGCAGGTCAGACTTGTCTTGGTCGCCGGCTCGACGCTCACGATCTTGCTGCCGTTGGCCATCGGGCTGAATGCCAACAAACAACTTACAAGTAGACCTAAGAACAACAGCAACGAATAATTATATACATCTCCAGCTTACATTTTCAATAATTTATTTTAATGGCTTTTACCTCGATCCCTCTTGATTGGTGGCTCGTCCTTTAATTGTTTGCCACCCTTTTCCATTTTCTCGATGAGTTCCTTGTCGTTCTCTTGAGTCGCAGCGGCGCGTTGCTCCTCGAGATTCTTGTCGGCGTACTCGGCTCGACGATCATTGTTGTTGCAGACGCTCAACGATTCTGCCTCTTGCTGCACCGACGACGACCATCCCTTTGTGGCGAATTCTCCGGTGCGGTACTCGTAGATCGTCGCGCAGATCATCAGGAACAGCGACAAAGCACTCGCACCTCTGTGTATTCAACATTATTATTTTTTTTTTTGCTCACTTTTGAGTATTATACGAAAATAGAAATTGAATAATTCAAGAGAGTTTTACTTTCTTTCCGTTCAATCATTGCAACGTTAAAACGCGATATCGATCATTATGCTAATCGCTAAATATATACATGAGGCCGCATCATCGTTCAAGGGATTTATGATAGCGCTTGAAATAATTTAATCGACGAAAGAAAGAATAAAAAAAAAATCACTTGAATTTCAATGCACCACGCGGTCAACTTCATTACCAAGTATAATATCGTTTTCGTATGGGATAAGATAACTTTGCTGCAATCCCTTCGATATTGAATATTCGACGTTAATATCCGATGAAAAAAATTAAAATTAAAAGCGCTCTATTCCCTTTTAATAAAAATCTAATTTTCATTGAATTTTGCACGGGGAACGGATAGCGGATAATCCAATTAACTCCGCGCACTTTTGTTTGCCCGCAAATTCGATAATTTCGTATTCGCGTATAGCATACAGCTATAATGATATTTCGATAAGGGGGAAGTAAAAGTGCTCGCTCTATCTCTTTCTCTCTCTCGATGATATATACACTCAATTACTCGCAAGTACTAATTGAAACGTTACGCGAAATATTTATTTAAATTTTTCAGATCGAGATAGAAAGCAATTAGCGCATTGCGCAAAACGTTACACAAAAGAAAGTTTTGATCGTGAGGTAATTACATTCCAACGAGAGATATTATACTTTTCACTTTGCTCCACTTTTTCGAAAAAAAAAAAAGAACAAGGCATTCGCAATCCCGAAACGCGACGATGTATAAAAATGTCAACGCAGATGTGTATATAAATTCCCGTAATAATCCTGAAAATAGACTGTAGCACGTAAGTAAAGAGGGGGGTTGGGGGGGAGAGAGATCCCGGAAAAAGAGCCAAGACTCACGCAATCGGATTATCGGTCGAACACGTATACATACACTACACATACAACAGCGCGTCATTATCGTGCCAGTATGCGATGGAGATAAATGCCAGCAGTGAGAGAGAGCGAGCGAGAGAGAAAGATAACAAACACGTTTGATTATTCAACGGGCGCTTTTGCCGATTAATTCGCAGACTACTGCCGCTGCTGCTGCTGTTGTAGAGGGTATATAACGAGTTTAAATATTGAATGAGATTATCGAATCTCTCTCTCTCGCCCTCTATTGTTCATTCATGCTCGCTGTTGAATTGTTTTCGAGTTTCGGTCGACGCCCAACGCGCACCACCCTTCTCTATTCGCGAGGTTAATTAATTTAATGGAGTAGCTGGCTAATTGGATGGATTTTTTTTTTCTTTCTTCCTATTTTATGGCTTTCCCACCACCCGAAAAGAAATCAGAGCTTTTGTCGCCTATAAATATAATTTATTGCGTAATTCAGTAGCTGTATAAAAAAAGAAGAAGTACTATACCAAAGTCGGAAATGGAAAATCCTAAAGGTGTAAATTAATATTATCCAATAAACCAGTTTCGTTACGTATCGCTCGAAAAGTTTATATATCGTTAGCGTATACACACATACGGTCAATAAACTGTCTGTATCGACATAAAAACATCCACTTTCGAGTGGCCGCACTATAACAAAATCACGACGCGAGAAACAAATCCATTTTTCTTTTATTTATCCACCTGACCATTCGTCAGATATCTCGATCATCCATATTACATAGACTAACACACACAGATATATCCATTCCCCGAGAGAGAAACCCCTAAGGGGCTTTATTTGTTTGTCTTTTTTTCGGCCTTATGATTTCCAATGGACGCTCGTTTCCTCTCGCTTGCACTTCCAGCGTTCGATCGTCATAACAAGACCGTATAAACGTCCGTTTGTATTTTGGGGCGCGGAAGTAAGGTCCGAGCTCGTGGGTTTGTGTGTTTATTTTTAGCGAGTATATATCCCTCGAGTTGATCTATAATGAATGTTACATACGCGGCGAGAATGGATGAGTGTTTAATATACAATCGGCTGCCTATATCGCTTGATTAAGAAATTATACACGTATGCCATCCTCGAATTGCAAATGCTCATTGATTTACGAGCTTTCGCGTCATTGTTATCGGCTACACTATGTAATAACGACGTTTTAACTCTCACGAGGATGAAAGATAGTTGCGAAAAATTCGTTCGACAAAGTGCAAGTTTGGCAGTGAATAATAGCGAGTTTGAAAAAGAAAAAAAATTGTCGAAAGTGTGTTAGTACTCGTGAGAACCTCGGAGAATTCTGTGCATTCTTCTTTGGGCGATTAGGAATGCAAACAAATTTCCCATTGGCGCCTCACCTAGCACGGCGAAATAAGAAAGGCCGAGGCAATCAATTGGAAATCATCGTGTTAGGCATTGATAAAACGTGCAAAATTTGATAGATAATCCTCTGGTCGCGCAGCGCGAGAATCGCAGTTTGGTATTAGAGAGTACCGTTTTATGACATTTCTCGCGTGCTTGCCTCATTGACATACAGCCATCAATTGACCGGCCAACCGAGAGAAAGAGAGAAAGAGATAATCTCATCGGACGATCTCTCTCTCTCTCTCTCTCTCCCCTAGCAGTGTCTGATTATTTTATATCGGAATAGCGGTTAAAACCCTCCGCCACGCCGCCGACAATCCATAAAACGTCATCGGCAATGATGATCACGTAGAGCTAGAGGAGAGCAAATTGCAAGTCGCGCGATCGAACAGTGTGCACTTAGGCCGAGCTGTACCGTTGTCCCAATTCGATAACTAGACAAAACCATAACAGCCACTCTCATTTCGACGTCGTATGGTCGCTCGTGATTTAACCGATGATGATGATGATGATGACTCGACCAATTCGCGAACTCTCGCAGCCCGATCGACTTTATAACGGACAAGATAGCGAGAGTGAACTGTCTCTCTCTCTCGTAAAACTATGCGAACACATCGTTATGTTACTATACATCCAATTTTCGGCTTTTTCCGCGATTTGTCGCCTCGAGGTTAATGATATTCAGAGCAGACGAGAGCGAACAGTTAGGAAAGGCTAGTAAGTGCTCGATAATTTTCATCTTCTTTTTACTCCTCTCTTCTTCTTCTATTTTTTTGTTGTTGTTTTTTTTTTGTTCTTTTCAGTTACCTCGTAAATTCATACGGGAGTCGTTGGGTTTTTCATCGCGAACTCGCGCGCAAAATATTATCGCGCCGAGACTAGATTCCGATGGGGTAATAAATACTTCGGTGAAAAAAAAAAACGAAGCAGATTAATGCAAATTTATTCTTTCGAAACACTACGCGGTAGTTATACTACTAGCGATAATTGAAAAGAAAAAAAAAGAGAGAAGAAAAACAACGAGGCTGTATTTCATATATATAACGTTTACGAGTTTGTGTGCAAAGATTTACAAGTGTCGAAACGCGAGCACTGAAAGAGTGAAAACTGCATAGTGTGTGTGTGGGACTCGCTTCGTAGAGAGTTTTGGACTCGACCCAACAGTTTGCCGACCTGCATATATATGTTGTATGTCTACGATATACGGAAGCCAACAACAAACTAATGAACTTTCGCGAAAGTTTCTCCCCCACACGCATATCCACACACGAGACCGTAACATTATTGTTTTGTTTGTTAGGCGATCCGCGTATTATAGTCCATGCGTGTAAATAAAAAAAAAAATATCGGAGTATGATATTCGATTCTAGTTTGCGCAGCGTTATTGCTTATCCGACCATCGAAGTTTTCCGATAAAGTTTCTTTTTTTTTATTTCTGCATTGCAGAACACAACGCGGCGATCAGTTTATATCGATATATATAACTTTCGAACGTATTGTTACGTAACGCGCGTGCCTTATCTGTATATACAGTTAATCGGTCGATTTGCATTTAACCAGCGGATTTTCATACACGATGAATTAAGTCGCATTCAAATGGCTCCGGGCAGATTGACAAGATAGTTATGCACATATCGGAGATATTAGCGATACGTTTGCCTACTGCCGCTGCGCTAATATTATCAGCTGTGCACGCACACACACACGTGCGTAAATGGGAATTTTGAGTAGCCAACTGGAATAATCTGATCTGCTCGTTTTCCGTTCGACTAATCGACCGATGCTAATCGCTTTCATGGCTATAATATTTTCGCGTGCGTCGAGCGTTATTAATCCGCAAATGACGCGCGGTAAAAAGAAAAAAAAAACAGTACTATATCTTTAGATTCAATAGAAATTATAGGCGAGCAATTATCGTAAGCAACGTGGTATTCAATAGTAGTCGCCATCGTACAATACAAAGAGAGCGCGCCTATATGTGTGGAGGGAGTGCATATACGCGAAGAGTTATCTAATTGCCCTGGAGGCGATTGAGCGAGGATATTCGCGCGCGAGGCATAAAAGCGCTATTTACGATGCAGCTTTTCAATTTATGGACGAGAGGGAGGGAGAAAAAAAAACGTGATCATCGCTTGGTCAATTGGCAAAAGCTCTTATAATATATAAAGCGTAATGAACCGTGTGTGGCGGGAAAAACCATAGTACACGTATCATTCGAGAAAATTCAGCGTGTATCTTTTTTTTTTAATTGCAGCGAGTTTTCGATATTGCTCAATTTCCTTCGATAGATATTTGCACGTAAGAAAAAAAAGAGAGAACTAAGTGGTCGGTTACTTTATACTACAGCGCGCATACATACACACTCACTCGAAAAAGATTAGTCTCGCGGCCGACAAGGCTAAACGTTGCATATAGCGAAAATGTGTGTTTGTAGAAAGTGCATCTCTCTCTTTCTCTCTCTCTCAAAGCGTATTGCATAAAGTGCAACTCAACGATTATTACCGTCATTGCGTAATTCAAATCTACCTCTTTCTCGCGTACGTATACGTATACCTATATACTTACTTATTATACCGCACGTCGCGCGCATACCAAAAGTACTTCTTCTTTTATTGGGAAATGCTTTTTTTTTTTCTAAATCAAGGCGATCGAGTGCAATTAATCAAGCTTCTTTTTTTTTTCTTTTCGAGAAAAACTTTTCCACTCGCATAGTCGGCAATTATTTGCCGAATCGGGTGCGTTAACGCGCTGAACTTGCGTAACGCCCTGGACCGCAAAGCAGGTCGAGTGTACTTTTTTTTCTCTTTTTTCTTCGCGAAGGGGATTCGGGTGAGTCAGTTTTTTTTTCTCGGTTGCGTGATTTTTTTTTTTTTTGTGTTTTTACGAGTCATCTCGGCTAATTGCGAAGGGGTTGGGAGAAATAATATTATGGTTTTGTAAATGATCGTTCGAGATTGTGCGCGAGCGAGCGATTTGTTAACGGCTCTCCGAGCGTTTATTATTCCAAACGATGTGGGCTTTTTTTATACACACACGAAGACAACGTGAGTTACTAACTGTTACGACATATAGGAAAATGTTTGCTAACTTGTAATAAATTTTGCGCGTGTGGTACGGCGTGTGTAATCGTATAATATCGTTGGCAAATTATCCGACAAGTTAGTTTGGTCAGATTGTCTCTTTAACTTTAAAAGCGCGATTTTCTATTTACTAGATTTCGAATGTGAAGATTAACTTTTGCTTCGAGTTGCAATCGTTACAAATTTGTTAAAGAAAAAATTGCACGAGATGATTAATTCTTTAAACCGAGATAAAAGCTCCGAAAGAAAAAGAAAAATAAAAGCAGAAAACTGGCACACCATTCGTCATCAGAACCATAATAAGATCCGGCCCTCGCGGCATATAATAAAATTACAAGCCTAAATAGCCGCTGGTGGCGCTTAAAAATACATAGCGCCAAGTAAAAAAATCCCAGCTGCGCTGCATTATACCGTTTTGCCCGCCAGAGAAAACATATTAGCAAACTCATCGCGTATCGCAGCCTATACCGAAAGTGTTACGCGTGCCGCGAATTGCACTCGTTCTCTCTCTCTCTCTCTCTCCTTCGTGCTGTTGCAGCGTACGCCTTAAACTTTGTAAATACTTCTAAAAGAGAAGAGCGCTGCGTCTATATAATCGAGTGGATGCCTCGCGGTATAGTAGCAACAGCGATCCATTAACCTTTTTTTTTCCTCTTCTCAGCTTCTTTAAAGTTCGCTGAAGCACATTCTTCGCGTATTTTCCGAATTAATCGGAAGAATACAAGAAAAAAAAAAGAATCACGACAATTAACGACTCGCGCAGGTTTGCGTAATATCGTGTGCGAAAAAGAAAGTTTCGCGTTTCGCTTCCGTAAATTCGATACACACGAATATTACGTGAGAAGATCGACTTTGGAATGTTCACTAAAGAGTCTGCGCGCGTTACGCCGATAACTATGAGCTTTGGATATAACCAGTCTTCAATTTTAGAGCGAGACATCCGTTAAAAGCGCTCGGATTGTATATGTAACGCGGAGTTTCCATGTGCTAATTGTAATTTGCCGGGCGCGATCGAGTTATTAATTCCCGAGCGATGATTTACACATAATTTGATCCAAAGTAGTCGTAAAAATGTCTCCTCTCTGTACCTGTCAATTACAAGATTTTTCAAGGTTCTTTTGTTTTTTTGATACACAGCGAAATCCCTTAATGAGAAATGGAAAGTGTTATATCAGCTCGTACAGGTATACAAGAGGCGTTGTCGTACACGTAAAGCTGAATCCTACAAAAGATGTTTTTTTTGACGTGTTATTGGTGGCAGCCACGAACGTTTTTTTTTTGTGGGTTTTTGAAGAAACTGCGTCATTTGAAAGAGAAACTAGGTCAACAATAATCTCCCCCTGTACAAGCCCGCGTTATTAATCCAAACTTCCATACACATAGGTAGCAATCAATTTTCTCTCTTTCCGCACCCTCTGTAACTTCAGTATCTCACCCATTCCCAAAAAAATTTCGCTATGTTTTCATCAAGTTCCTTTCTCTCTCCTCCTCCTCCTCCTTGAGAGAGAGAAAATATCGAAGGGAAATTCCCACGAGACACCAGTTGCGTCTAACGGCTCAATCATATAAACCCTCTCCACCTCACATCGCAAGTCAAATATTAATGCATCGCTGTATATATACTCACACTAGTGTATAGAACTTGGGATCGTTCCATGGCGAGTAATCGGTACTTGGTACTCTGCGCACTTGTACTATGTGTATTTTCGGGCCTTGTCCATCGAGATGAGTCGCCTCGCCTTGTCGTTCGACGCGCTCGGCGCTCGCGCGTAACATCGATTTCACCGATGCGTGCTCGCAACTGCTCGGCAAGCACAGACCGATGAACACTTGTCGAGTCTGTAAGAAAAAAAAACAAAGGAGATATTACAGAATGTTTTTTTTTTTGCACAATTTTAAGTACACGTCGAAGCGGTGTATAATAATCGATTGACCAACTATCGCTTAAAAGGTTGGGAAAGGAAAATTCGCGAGAATTCGACGATGAATATTTTGTAACGCTGATTTCACTTTCAAATGTAATCAGTTTCGAATTGAGCTCTATACAGTGAGTGTACAACGGGGAGGAGAGATTAGTTACACTGCAATCAAACTTTGAATTACAATAGTTGCTGACTACCACAGCATTTCTCTGCTGATTTCCACCCTATATATATACACACACACACACACACACACACACACACACACACACACACACACACGCATGCACGCACGCACGCACGCACGCATACACACACACACGACTCGATGAAAGATGAATCTCAATTTTATTTCTTCGATAAATCAAAAAAAAAGAGAGAGGGAGAGAAACGTTATCAAGAAAGTATATATATCCATTATATCCATTAAGCGATGGTGTCTCTTCGGACGACAGACAAGCCATAAGGCTGTTATTTGAACGCGAGCGGCTAAATCCATTTAGAATCGACGAGTAACGTGGTAGTGTCGAGAGATAAGACATCACACAGTACGTACATACATATATACA